>OMNN01023970.1:0-10581 GCA_900302755.1 Chromis chromis
GGGGTTTGATTGAGGGGGGTTTATTAGTTGATTAGTGGGGATAAATATATATTTTTTGGGAGGTTAAAATTCATAGATGGGGACCGTGATTAAAACTTCATAGTAAGGGACAGGGAGTAACAAATCATAGTTAAAGACCGTGGGTAAACAAAACTAAGGGAATTTTATTTCATTTAATTACATTTAAAAATACAGGGAACAGGTTACAATTCATCATTAACATCTCTAACACTATGGCTTACCACATTTTGTCCCTTGTTCATGTCATTTCCATCCAAAAGAAACATATTGGTAGAAATTTTTTCAGAGCACTTTCTGTGTTCTTTGAACTTATAATACAAGGAAACCCACAGGTAAAAAGTATTATGTTAAAATAATACCCGTGGCTCTGTGTCATTGAAGTCTCACAGTATGTTCAGGAACAGAGGCCTGGATGTAGTCATTGTGACTGTCATTAATTACACTGGAGCTTTCCCTTTTATGACAAGTCAAAATTTATGCTGTAAAAAGGTCCATTAAACTTTAAAAGACCATACAATAAATACAAGTCCATGTGTGCTATACATCAAAAAAGGTTTAGGTCTAATTTCTCCTATGAGTACTACCAATGCAGAGATCCCTGTCGAAGTGTAATGAAAGAGTTATGGGATGAAACCTGAGATAATGGCAGGCTTCAACAGTCTTAAACCTTAACTATACATACTAGGAGCAGTGGGCTGCCGCGGTGTAGTAGTCAGGGGTTAAGGGCCTTGCTCAAGGGCCCACAGTGGTGGTGACTGGGACAAGCGGTTGCTCTTACTTTCCCACCTCAACCTCTTGCCAGTCCGGGGACTCGAACCGGCGACCCATCGGTTTGAAGTTTGCTTCACAAACCACTATGCCACCACTGCCCCAGATAGTCAAATCAAGTGTCCATTCCCCAAAGTTCCAGTCTTAAAGCCAAAGTTTCCTCTTTATGTGAGTATCCTGTTACCACAGCTCAGCAAGGATCCACCGTCCAGGGAGACAGGGAGACAGGGAGAATGAAAACGGCTGCAACTTTAGGAGATATCCAATTTGTCCAACTCAGACTGCCAGAGTCTCATATTAGATACATCTAAAAATGTATTTTTGCACAGAATGAGGTCAGCGGATTTTGTTTCTTTTATACGGGAATTGCCCTTGGCTTGAGTGAGTGTCAGGTTTGGCTGACTTTGAAAGGGATTTTGAAAATGAAAAAAAAACATGGGAGTGGACCTCATCTGCGTAGAACACATTTAGAAGTGCTTCTGGTTTCCATCACTTGCCCTTCTCATATCTCGAAGGTCAGAGTGGGTGGGGGAGAATGGATCGATCAGTACACAAGAAGTGACCTTAGCGAACTACTGTGGCCTGCTCCTCATGCTCGTATCCTCAACTAACCTCAAGCAGAGATAACAGACTGTGAATGAAGTGCTGGTGGTTGAGCTGCATTGTGGGTAATGTAAGCAGAAGATTTAGACATGGAAGAAATATGAACGGAACAAAAAAAAAGGCAGCATCTGTTGTTCTACTTAATTGATTTGAAGCATTTCACACTCTTTTCTGTGCAATTACTGATTATTCATCAGTGCTTTCATAACAGGAGTGACAGTGATCCAGAAGAAGAAAAACAGGGCCCAGTTAATCAGAAGTTATCTGATCAGACTTCAGCTACTGGATTGGATCAAATCTCGAAAATGGGTTTTTTAAAAAAAGAAAGGTTCTGAGATTAGATTACATCTTGCAATCCAGCCTTTTGATGTGGATCAAACCTTCAGTGTTATCCAAATTTCAAGGTTATCCAGCTCCCAGCTGAGGACCAGCTTCAGGGTGTAATAAAACTGTAAAATCGATCAAATAATGAAACATTTGTATCATGTAGTATATATACAATTATGTATACACATAAATGCATACATTTAATATATGTTTTTAATGGTTATCCATTAAAAAATACATTGATAAAGTAGATTAAATAGACATTATATTTTGGCTACATATTAAAGGCCAGTTCATGGTTTGGTTTCTGGTCTGAAAGGCTGACTCTAACTTTGTACTTTGAGCTGCTGGTCTGGACTGTAGCACCGTGTCAATGTGATTATTCCCGAGGAGTACTTAACACAGCAGGACATCCCTAATTCTCCAGAAATCCTGTGCTGTGTCCACCCACTGTGACTGGGCACTGTCGATGGAAAGCGTAAACATTTCAAAGCAGCTCCAAAGTCTGGCAATTAAATCTCTTTTAAAGATGAATTATAAAGGTGTGCATAATAGCAAATCTCCTCACCAAACTCTCCTCAAAACAAGCATTTGTTTTAAGCTCTATATGTTTTCCTGGTGCATGTGCAGATGGCACAGTTGCAGTGTGGAACATCAGCGTTGTCCCTCTGTGGGGATCCAGATGGACATCCACATTCAACCCAAAGTTTGTGACCGCACAAACTATTGACTGATTCTCCATCATCATTAAAAGAGTGTTTAATAAATGAAAGTAGTAATTAAAGTAGTTGCTGCCAGACTTCAAAGGTGCGTAGATTTGTACATGCATTGATGGAGCTCAAACATAGCAGGAAGTTCTAAATTCTCCAGAAGTCCTGTGCAGTATTCGCCCACTGTGCTTGGCAATTACGCATTGCTACAGGCCAATCTGTAACTAGCTGCTATATGCTGTAGAAAGTGCAATGTTACAGCCTTTTAGAACCACCCACGGGAGCACTGTGTGTTTTCTGTGTTCAGTGTGAAGGGCAATGTAACCTACCTGTAGCATTATAAATAGAACCATGTGAGAGTCAGCGGTCCATTTTCAGAGCCTACATCTGTCACGCATAAACCATTAATTGGCCTTTACATGCAGAGCATATAGCAATATGTAGTTGCAATTAGTCTCGATAATCTAGTGTTACCTGATCCTGGATTGCAAAACATAAGATTTTCAAATCAGATATTTCTGATCCAGATTAAACTTTAAACAACTAGGCCCTGGGTGGACGAGCAAAGACTGCCATGGTGCCTTTAAACAAGTCAGCAAACCCATACTGCTTACAATTCATTATCATGACTATGTGATGGATATCATGTGGATATGCTTCAGGACTCTTAGGCTCTTTTTCATTCCAACCCTTCACCCCTCCACTCTGTTATGGAGTGTAACACAGTGGGGAGCCACGCTCATGGCTGTGGAGGGCTCTCGTAATTAAGGGGTAGACTATAAGAACAGCGGCAAACCTTCACCTCTCTCCAATGGAAACAGAACTTTGGCCAGCATGGTGTCCAACTAGCATCTGTGGTGATTTCTACTGCTATTTATCACCTGCTGGAAGATCCATTTCAGCTGCATTCAGGCATTTCCTCATAGACAATGAAAACATTTCTTAGATTTGTCTATTTCTCCTTTCTTGTTTAAAAAAAAAAAAATATTTAATGAAATAATTCTAAAAAATAACACTGCACATATCTTATTTTTTATATTGTAATGAATAACATTTCATCTTATTTATTACAGTCTACAGTTCTAAGATAACCACAAGAAGATGAGGCGACGGAAGGTATGTGCAGTTTCTTCCATTTCAAACACAAAACCGGCTCTGCACTTGTGAGGAGTGTGGTTAGTCAGCCTGCATCAAAGCAGACCGGCTGCCTGTGGGCTCCATAACCCACTCGCACTTAACACTGGCTGGTATGGAATGACACTTAATGTGGCGGACACGCGAATGCACAAATGGAGTCGGGAGTGTATAGGGGCAAGAATGGAATATAACCTCAAAAACCAAGACGTTGCCTTGTGTAATAGCGTAAAGAAGAGTCAACACATATTTCCTGATGGAATCCAGCGTATACACCTGCAAAAGAAGTCACTGAGCTCAGCAAACGTGGCTGATGACTCCACTTCTGCTTTACATCTGCAGCATTCATGCACACTGTTGAAGGGAGGAGATGGCAGATAGTTGTGTCTTTGCAGTCTGGTTTCCTGGCCACACATAAACACTCCCTCCAGGATTTCAAAGGCGTTTTTCAAAATTGTTGCGGCCTAAAATGCCTGAATTCGCGGCAGCTTTTCTAAAAAAAATTGCGATGTAAGTTGCGATGTTTTAAATGTATTTGTTGCGATGAAATTGCGGGAGACCTTAAAAGTTGCTCCTCTCTTTCCTATGCCTTGGTGACATCTCTCACACACTCATGCTCACGACCTCTGATTTCATTACACATCCAACTAAATAAATTAAAGACAGCTTTTTTACTATTTCCATTTACTATTGAATGAATCATATTTGGACATATCTGTAGTGGTTTAAAAAGTTAATTTCACATCCTATTATTCACACACAAGCTGACAGCTTGTCACGTCAATTAATTAATCTAACTCACCTTCATTCTTTCAATGCTCGCAACAGATCTGGATGCAACAGCTTCCGTCACGGTGATTTGTCTGGTCTGTGGTCCGCTCGTTTCACCCATTCTCCTTATATGTTTCGCGGTAGAAAAGTGTTTGTCAATCGATGATTTTCATTTGTGTTCCACCACAATATTGCACGGGGTGCAAAACAGTTTACCTGCGCTTTTGTGAAGAACATCAGGGAGTTGTTTTGCAGGTCTTTGGCAGTAATTTGTGTTGGTAAGTGAGAGACATTACAATTGCACATGTCTGCATCTTCAAACCATAAACAAGGAAGTGAATTCGGTGACGTACGTGCATTACGTTTGCACTGGGGACTGCTATGATTGGTGGAACTCACGGGAGGCTGGCCAAAATTGTGGAAAAGTCGCGGTGATTGGACAAAATTGCAAGGTCGCGCAGAATTCACAGAGATTGGTTGAATTTGCGTTAATTCCTGGAGGGACTGATACAGTTACTCCCTGGAGCTGCACTTACATCCGCACACACACTCTGCAGCAGCAGTAGTCTGCCCCATTACCAAAGCATTAAAACAATTATAAGCCTATTTATTTGCATTAAATTCCCATACCCTCTGCAAAATGGATGGGCTCTGACTAACTGTGTGTACACTTCCTCACAACAGAACAAACGTAACATGTGACGTTTGTTAACCAGAGGCTATTAACACAGAACAGCAGGGAAACAGAAACAGCCACAGCTGGATCCACCTCTGTTTCGAACAACTGTTACTATGCCGGATGTAAATTAGGACACAAAGGCCTCAATTGTAGCAGCAAATAGTCATTCAGAGCCAGCGGCTGAAGAAAAGTCATCACAGTCAGGAACAGCAGGTTCTCACAGCTACTCGAGTCCCTGAGTAGCTGTTTGAGCTAATGCTGTCCGTATTTAGGCGACACTCTAAAGAATAGCCCTCTTTATTCTAAAAATAGCACTAATTGTAATAGCAAAGCGGCGTTCTGAGCCAGTGGCTGAAGCAAAGATCAGCACAGGTCATCAGTGTACGCAGCAAGAGGTCGGACACTTCACAGCTACTTGAGTTCTTAAGTAGCTGTTTGAGCTCATGGTGTGCGTAGGTCTGTGACACTTTACTGAATGAGTGCCTTTATTCTGAAAATAAACCCATATTTACAGGATGAATGAAGATGAGAACCTGCTGTATTCCCTCTATGCTGCTGTAACATACACAGCCTCTGTTATAACACCGCTTGGCCTGTTGATTCAGCTCATGTACGAGCGCTGCCAGCAGTTGGAGCTGCAGTAGCGGCACACAGCCCACGGGGATTAATGACGTATTTGAAAACCATCAGCGCCTCATTGCCTTAACGAGCGTCTAAGTTCTTTTCCTTTTCTGAGTCACAATCAGTCAAATCTGAACATATTAGACACATTTAGATTCAAAGAGACTTCCACTTAACAACAACAACAAAGATGCTCCTTTTCCTTTCCATTTACAGTATATAGTAATAATAATACATAATACTTATAAAGCGCTTTTCAAGATACTCAAATACGCTTAACAAAGAAGGTAGGAACACACACACACATAAATAGAATACAGTGGAGAAGGGGGCATATAGTAAAGGGGGTTTATGACTTGTAGGCAGTGTTGAAAAGATGTGTCTTTATGGATTTCTTGAATATGGAGATTGAGGAGGGTTCTCTGATGCTTTTGGGGAGTGAGTTCCAGAGGGTGGGAGCGGCGATGGAGAAAGCCCCGTCACCCCAGGTCAGGTATTTGGTCCAGATGGTGGGTGATTGGAGGGTGGAATCAGCAGAGCAGAGGGTGTGGGTGGGAAAGTGCCAGTGGAGGAGTTCAGTCAGGTAGGGGAGAGCCAGGAGGGCTTTGTAGGTGATCAGGAGGATTTTAAAGTGGATTCGCTGGGGGACGGGGAGCCAGTGGAGGCTCTGAAGGATCGGGCTGATCACGGGTGTGGGCGTGGGTGAGCAGGTGGGCAGCAGAATTCTGGATGTACTGAAGTTTCTTGAGTATACTGGATGATGTACCGTAGGGAAGACTGTTGCAGTAGTCAAGTCTGGATGTGATGAATGCGTGGATGAGAGTTTCTGCAGCTGAGAAGGGGAAGGATGGAAGGATGCGAGCAATGTTTCTGAGGTGGAAGAAGGCTGATATATATATATATATAACTCTGTATCACACTATTTCAGTATTACATTAATTGTAAACAGAAACTGCTAGTAGCTAATTCCACTCTCTTGTAATGCTACCAGTTTGCGAGTAGTGTAAAAATGCACACATCTGACTCTTTAGTCTCTTCTCATTCCGCTTTTCAGAGTCTCATTATTTCTGTTGTCGTCTGTCTTCCTGCCCATGACCTGGAAATCAATCTTAACGCGTCATCTAGAAGGTGGTCTCAATTCCTAAAACGCACCTCAAATCCACATAAGCTTCTTCACACCTGTGACGTATTAAAGTGACACACAGCTGCGATATACAAACCAAAGACTGACAAAGGTGTCTACAGTCATGACATATGTCACTCTTTAACTGTAATCATTTGTGTGGCATGACTCTTTTATATTCTATTGCATGTGTGAGTGTGTTCAATAAAACAAATAATGGATGACATCTGTACATTCTCATCACATTATGCCACATTGTGATTTAAATTAGCAGGAAATATATGGTGCAGCACTGCCACCCCAGAATAAACTCCACTACAGCAGTCTACATGCAGTAGTCTCACATTTTAAACTTGTATAAAAGTGCCTATAATGTGTCTTGAGTATGTTAGGATGTACACATCCCGTGAACTTTGCTTTCAGACGTCCGCCTAGGGCCCCAAAACCTGTCTAGACAGCCTTGCTCTCTGAAAACCTGTAAATCAGAGCACTCTTAAATCAGAGTCCCATCCAGTGGGCCAGCCGGATAATATACTGCAGCAGTGAAATGTGTCTTCCTCGTCACTATGAGCAGTCGTCATGGTGGGTCAGCTGGGTTTTTCAAAACACCGCGCAGTGCAGGCAGATTGATGGGAGGAACAGCATGGTCGTGTCATCTGCTGTTGTATTTCAACATGTCACACAAATCGCAGAGATTTACTCACCTCTGTTTAGGGATGTGCTCATATATGCATACACATATATAAAAATAGGACTGCTGATAAGACTGCAGATACAAGAGGTTGAAATGAGGTTTTTTTAGGTGGGTGGCTCTTCCATACTAAGACAAGGCAGTCGAGGTGGTTTGGGTGATAAGGATTCCCCATGAATCCTTCCTCCCTCAACTGGGAGGAGACCCTCAGGACCCGCTGGAGAGATTTTATCTCCCACAGGACGAACTTGAGGAAGATGTAGGGAACACGGATGTCTGGGCTTCTCTTCTTTCTCTACTGTGACCTTGATCAGACTAAACTGCTCAAAAAGATGGACATCTAAATATTATTGTGCAATTCAAAAGAAAGTGTAAACTTTTTACATTAGAAAAGTATATCAGTTGAGGTGAGCATGGGACAAATGTCTCATTTCCACTTTAAGAGGTTGATTTGATTAGCCATAAAGTCTGCTTTTGTCCTTTTGAAAATATTTTTAGTTTTTTATTTTCATTATATATTGTTTTTTTGTTGTTGTTTTTTTGTTCCTAGAACTAATTACCTCCAAGTTATTCTCATTTTGGAGAAATGATGAGACCACAACAGAGTAAACAGTAGCCATGTCAAAGTTAGATGTGTAAAAGGGGAAGGTAAACATAAGTTAGCTTCTTCTTTCTCCTTTTTTGGAAATGCAGAGACCTTTAATTTTCTGTTAAAACAAAAACAAAATGTGTGAAATATGCTTTATTACTGGTGCTCATTTTAAAAAATAAATTTATTTTATTCATTCATTCATACATAACGCTCATCTGTGGCCTAAGTAAAGGAGAAGTAAAGGAGTTCATAGCAAATGTAACTGAAGTCAGGACTGAACAGTGCATTTCTTGGAAACTATTTTTAGCTGAGGATTATTAAAAATTTGGTGCTCCAGTGAGTATTTGGGCCAGTAGGATGGTGTATGTGGGCTTGTCAAAATAACCTACGGTGTGTGTGTACTCATGGTAATGAAAGAGCATGTTCCCCAGTACAACAGTGCAGTCCATTGATGGTTTTTAATAGTTTTTGAACAATAATGGAGCTCTGTGGCGCAGAGGAATAAGATCCATTGTTGTTTATTGTCTTTTTATGGGATTTGTTAACGCTG
Organism: Chromis chromis; assembly: GCA_900302755.1. NCBI lineage: Eukaryota > Metazoa > Chordata > Actinopteri > Pomacentridae > Chromis > Chromis chromis. The sequence goes on from OMNN01023970.1 coordinate 8,591, forward strand.
AGTATCACCAGATTTGTGTGTAAGATTTGAATAGCAAGCATATTCTTCAAGACGATTTTTCTTTTAATTAACATGCACCTTCTACATCACAGTATAGAGCAGATGTGATTAGTATAGTCCTCTGATTCACTTCCTCATTCTCTCTACTCTACTCCCTTGCTCTATTTCTGTGTCTGCATCCAATTACATTTTTCTCTCTCCCTGTCAACCTCCATTTCTCTCTCCCTTGCTTTCTGTCTGCATCCAACTCCAAATCTCTCTATTTCTCCCTCTCTCACTCCTGCCTTCCTAGTTTTCTCTCTACTGTGCACAGTTTCTTGTCCATCTCTCTCCCTACACCCGGCTCCATTTCTCACTCTTGATGTATATATATTTCTCACTCACTGTCCCTCTCATTGCATCTGACTACAAATATTTCTATTCTTTTTTCCCTTTGTAGTCCTGCCTCTATTTGTCTATTCCTGTCTCCTCTCCCTCCCAGTCTGTGTCCTGCTGCATCTCTTTCTCTCGCTGCCTGTCTCTATTTGTCTCAGTGGACAGGTTGGTTTCTCTGAGGGCTGCACTCTGACATGGCGAAATGGAGTTAGTTTGTTCCTGCGGTGACGGCGGCACTTTGCAGTCAGGATAACAACTCCACATATTGACGGAGAGGAGGAGGAGGACTTCAGGGGTCACCGGGAGCAGGCGGGGAAAAGGAGGTGAAGCTCCAAACCACTGCAGACATTAGCTGTAGGTACAGTGAGAGGAAAACGCATACGTCACGACTATAGCCTGAGATTAAGATTGGACTTCTTCTGGAAGGGTAATTATTTTTCCATGGTTTGTTTTGTTAGCCATTGCTGGGATCTTGGAGCATTATAGGCACACACCTGAAATGTCACAGTAGCAACTGCAGGTTAAAGTCTGTACACTGTGATGGACAGTTTGGGTAATAGTTTTACGATTTGCCTTGTTTTTTTCTTCCAAATAAGTTTGAATAGCCTGGAGGTTTCTTCACATCCTGTCTGATCATCTGACTGATCATGTTTCATGCCAAGTTGGACTTTTTAAGAATGATGCCATGTGGGGCGTCCCGATAGCCTAACGGTTATGTCGCGTGACCCAAGTGCTAAGGCGTAGTGGCTGTCCCGGGTTCAATTCCGACCTCAGGCGTTTACCACATGTCCTTCCCCACTCTCTCCACTGTCCTATCTAATAAAGGCATTAAAGGCCAAAAATAAATCTTTAAAAAAAAAAAGAATGATGCCATGTGCTCAAATCAAAGCACATGACAAGACGTGGTGATTGAGTAATGGTGAAAGCAAGACTAAAGTTTTATTTACAGAACCGTGGAAACACTTTAGAATAATATGAACAATAATGTCACGCATATTTTATTTTTCAGTTAACTTCATGCAGTAAAAACTTCCTTTCCCTTCTGGAATCGGTATAGTTGTTCAGTCTTTCAAGGCACTTGGCAGGTAGGTTGCTTCATGCAGCAGCAGCATTGGAGGAGCTGCCACTGTTCTTCTGTGGTTTTCAGCTGTCTCACTGTCTGTTGTGTCTTCATAATGTTGACTCAGTGATGCTGAGATCCGGACTCTGTGGGAGACACACCCCTCCATTGCAGTGTTCATTATTCTTGTGGTTTAAAGTAGTTCTTTATGACTCTGGCCAGCTGTTTGGGTTTGCTGTCATGCTGCAGAATGAATTTGGTTCTGATCAGAGGAATGGTAAATGGTCTGCACTTATATAGCGCCTTAGTGGTACTCAAAGCGCTTTACAATGTGTTTTGCATTCACCCATTCACACACCAATGGCAACAGACTTCCATGCAAGGTGCCTACCTGCCATTGGGAGCAACTTCGGGTTCAGTGTCTTGCCCCAGGACACTTTGGCATGTGGAGGGGCCGAGGATCGAACCGCCAACCCACTCTACCACCTGAGCCACAGCCGCCCAAGGACACTTTGATGGTGTTGCATGTTGGGTTAAAAATCTAACCATCTAAAAC
>OMNN01023970.1:10601-29117 GCA_900302755.1 Chromis chromis
GTTCGATCCTCGGCCCCTCCACATGCCGAAGTGTCTTGCCCCAGGACACTTTGGCATGTGGAGGGGCCGAGGATCGAACCGCCAACCCACTCTACCACCTGAGCCACAGCCGCCCAAGGACACTTTGATGGTGTTGCATGTTGGGTTAAAAATCTAACCATCTAAAACCTTTAAGGGGTTAACACTCCTTCACTGATGTATCCCTCCTAAGAAATGTAGCTACACGGCTGAGCTGACTGCAAGAACTATAATCAGTCAGACGGGGTTTGATTGTGTTTTTAATGGAGTTAGAGACTGTAGCAAGTAAGGACAACATGGAGGAAAAACATAGCTCAATTATCTTCTTATTTTCAGTAGCACACGTCCAACAAAGCCATCTGCACTGCAAACTTTCTCCTCATTGCAGCCCCCACTCACTATCACAGTGAATGCAACACTGCAAATATGGCAATTGCATCACAGTAGTCTCTTATTCAGTCATAAGATGAGGCAACTTATTAAGTAATTCCAGTTATGTAAGTAGATAAATGGCCGAATGTTTTGCATATCACAAACTGGATGAATGTTAAAATAAGAATATAAAAATAGTTACTGTTGAGAATGTAATTAAAGAACTCATCTCACCAATGCCACAGATACCTCCAGTTTCAGTGGCATATGCTCTCACTTGATTTGTATTTTTCCAATCTAAATCAAAGTCTAGAAATGTACAAACAGTTATTTGTCTAATGTTGTTTTGCAATTGCAGCCCTGCAGAGCCAAGTAGGTGTATGAGGTGTGATCAGAAAGTTATGATTCAGTTCCTGTTGAACGAGCACAGCATGGTCACACACATGCAATGGCTGTGAGCAGTAACTCTCAAGAGTCAGGATTCTGTCATGCAGTCACCATCAGGACCTGGGTTATATGCAGGGGTTTTTTGGCCACTTACTGGTGTGCATTTGCAATTTTACCATGGACCAGCAGATTGAGGATCTCATCAACAGGCCTGGGATGTCCCAAACTTTATTTCTAGGATAATCACTGGTGACGGGGGTTGACCAAATGGCAGCCCTCAGGAAGAACCCAAAGTATATCCAAGATTGAAGGAGGCCCATCAGGTCAGGAGACTATGCTCATCATTTTCTTTACCATTCACAGGGTTTTGCACCATGAATTCGGCCCCCCGAGTCACTCTGTTAATTCTGAGTTCTTCTGTAACAGGGAAGAGGAACATTTGGCACAAATAACCTGATTTGTGGTGTGAAGGCAAATGGTTTCTCCGTAATTAAAGCATTCCCGATCACTGAGATTGTTGGCCGCACCAGCACAATAGTCGCTCCCCACCCGTCGTACTTGCCAGGTTGTGCTCCCTGTGACTTCTTACTCTTCCCCAAAATGAAATTCAAGTTGAAGGGTTGCCATTCTGACACAGTGTAGAACAGGGATGGGCAACTCCAGTCCTCGAGGGCCATTATCCTGCATGTTTTAGATGCTTCCCTCTTCCAACACACCTGATTCAAATGATCAGCTCATCATCAAGCTCTGCAGAAGCCTGATAACAATCCTGATCATTTGAATCAGGTGTATTGGAAGAGGGAAGCATCTAAAACATGCAGGATAGTGGCCCTAGACGACCGGAGTTGCCCATCCCTGGTGTAGAAGATAACATTGCAGATGGTGTTAGATGCACTTGTACAACGGGACGTCCAGGGAGGGTTCCAAGTGTGGCAGGAATGCTGGGAGCAGTGTATTGGTGCACCAGAGGACTGCTTTGAAGGAACGGTGGCCAAATTTAAATCAGGTAAGGTTTTTACTTTTTTACAGGTGCTGAGTCTGAACTTTTTAATTGCATCTTTAAAGGCTGTTTAACTTCAGATCTGCCTACATTTGTGTAGACACTGTACTTGAAACTAGGTTTATGCATGTGACACAGAAGCTTGTAGAAATATGGTGAAAAATACCAAACTGGATATTTTCCATCCGACACAGTGAGGAAGGCTAATTTAGTCAGAGCATTGCTGTAGCTGCTCTCAGGCCAGCTTTGGACCAATGTCTGCATCTGGAATCAGTCCACTGTACTGGGAATCATAATGGAGCATCGTGAGTCTGGAAACCAGGCGTGTTGGATTTAGGCTATTGAGCCGAGTCAATGAAAAAAAACTGAAACTCTGAACCAAGAAGGCCTAAAAACCACAATAAGACATGATGGTCATTTTAAAGAGCCACAAATTACCCAGATGAGTTTCTTTGTTAAGTGTTATTACCAGTCTATAAAGTGGATGGAACGTTATCCAAAACTGAACAATATATTCCTCTCTGTTGCTACACCTTAAAATCCCATTAAGCTGTGATGAGGAGACTGGAGAGCCTATTAGCTTTTTAGGGTGAAAGCCAGATTCATTTAGAAATTTAATTTCAACAAGTCCTGCCCGTTCACAGCCTGAGGATGATGATATATTCTGAGCAGCATGCGATGTGAAATGTTGTGCATCAGTTTGCTGCCAGAGGAATTTCAGTCTTATTGACGAGTTAATCCTTCACTCTGATTGCATTTTTGTGGCATTTTAATTTCGTACCTTCATGTTAGATTGAAAATAATTGTATGACTTTGACAGAAAAGTGCATTTAGGTTTCTGTTTGTGACATGGTCACATGGTTTCTGATACAAATACATAATGTGAAAAGTCCCCTCAGTTGTTCTGCTTCTGAGGAAAAACTTTATTTAGGAAAAGTAGGGAAATTCTAGATGAACTAAAACTGTTTTACTGCATGTGACCATCTTTGGTCTTGTTGGGGAAATGCAGTCTTGTGATGTGTGTGTTTGTATGCATGAGATAGTGCAACCACTACTTCCTGACCAAGTTGGACCTGAATCAAACATCATCTTTTTTCCGGTGATCTCAGTGGCTCAGCCTCTTTAGTCATATCCCGTCAGTTCTCGGTAAACAATCCAAGACTAAATCACCAGCCCTGTCACATGATACAGTGTTATGTCAACAGCAGCTTCATGACAACAATCAGGACTTGTGACAATGACAGAAACAGAAAAGACACGCACAATAAGATGTTTAAATAGCCCCATAAAATATATAAGGATGACAGCACAGATACTGTACAACTGCTCCGTCTCCACTCACACAAGCACACAGACTGATGGTAGTTCCTCCCACCCCTCCAGCAACACACACACACACTCATGTACAAAGGCAAGCGTCTCATCTTCCTCGGCAGCCCGTCTCACTGTTTCAGCTAATCTTTACCATCACAGGCCAGGCTGCCATTGTTGGGATTTCCTCTTCTTAATTACTAGGACGCTGGGCTTTGTTCTTACTGTGCTGCTGTTTCAGGCTCCATTTCTAACCCTGTTGTGTGTCTTTAACCCCCCGGTAGGTTGGAGGGCCAGAGGGGCATCTAGGTTTACCACCTGTTGAGGCAATTACTAACTGAACAAAGCATGGTTGGCAGGGAGGGGCTGGAGTTCACCTGTCAGCACTTTTAACATCTCTGTGGTAAAAGTTTTAGAATCAGAAGTCACTTTACCACTGTGATTACTTCTACTAGGAGCATTAAAGCTGCTTTAGATTTCCACCTGATCGGGCCATTACCTCAAACTGATGGGAAATAACAAAAAATAGTTCCACCGACAAGCAAACTTCTCTATTCCCAGAAACTAACGGGTCAAAACAAATTGCGTAAACAGCATGGAGAGAGTTCTTCAAAAAGCAGAACAATGACTGAATCAATCCAATGCCTCCACCCTCTTCAGGCACAAAGAGGAGAAGCATTCTAGGGACACAAGTGTGCAGTTTAATAGTGTCATGTTGCAGGGTTTTCTAAATCTGTTCATGTTAGGATTGTTTTTTAAAGCCTCTATTAGTTAGAAAACAAATGACAGCTTTTTATTAGTCATGTTCATGTGGCAGTTTTGAAAAAAACAGTTTCAACCATGGTTTTGGTGCTTCTTCAATGACACTTGAAAATTATACAAAACAGTCAGACTGATGTGTTTTTTCTTGCTGAACCTTGATGAAGATAGATCTTGGTAAAACCATGTAAGAAAAAAGCCTTTTTTTCCCTACGCATCCATAAAATACAACATCTAGATATTCCACAATTGCACACCACTGCCAAACATGCCCACTATTGCCCTGGGAGCATAGTGGCTGTGTGGACACAGGTTTGGAGCTGCATGCAGACATCTGCAGAGAGTTCCTGTCACGGGTTCGTTTAAGCAAAAAAAACTGAAAGAATGATGGCTCAGTCGAAGACTCCAGTTGGTGGGTTTTTTATTCACCAAAAAAGAAAATACCAACAGTGAAAAAATATGTACAGTGCAAAAACAATCCTCCCAGGTAGTGAACAAAATAAGTATTTACAGCAAACTACAGAAAACTCCAAAATCAGTTCCAACTCCAAACTCCAACTCCCACACTGGCAGAGCAGAAGTACTCTCTTCATATACCCCCTAGCCCCTCCCTTGGGCAGACCAACAATAATTGAATGGGGGTTTTCCCATCACTTGCTTAAACAATGAAAAATAACAAAATTAATAATACCCAGTTAGACAAACACCACAAAACAGAAATGCCCAACATCTGGCTTCTTAACTCATTAACAAAACACAGTAAATAAGAAAATAACCCAGCACTTGAAAAAATGGTTCCGTCCATCACCCGATGGCCAAGAGCGCGCCACAATGCGCTATTTAATCCACAAACAGGAAGTGCCTCAGTTTGGCCCTGAGGGCAGACAGGCATCAGCATCCGACAGGTGAGTCAGCGTGTGTGTGTGTGGGAAATCCGCGTAGACGCCTAGTGTGCACCCTCGACGTACTACAGGGACAGAGTTTTAAGGGGGAATATGGGGAAACAGTTTGTGAGCCGGACCGCGGCTGTGAGTGCGGTCCGCAGGGGAATACAGGGGAACATTCCCCCGCCCGGGAAACAATGAGAGCCCCGTGCGCGCTCCCGCCGTAGCCTCTCTCATGGGCAAGGGAGAGAGGCGCACAGCGACGGAGAAAGATGGAGCAGTCTTTAGCGCTCCGTCACAGTTCCACACAGAGTCTTGAGGACTTGACAAAATTGATGTTACTCGGACCCAGGCGGGCTATGGCATACTCACAGATGTGGCTGTAACTTGCCGATCACACCTCACTTTTGATGTGGATGTTACCCCTTGAACCATAGTATCAGAAAGTAAATAGATTTACTCAATTACTGTACTTAAGTATCATTTTGACGTACCTGTACTTTGAGTATTTCCATTTTTTGCTACTTTACACTTCCACTCCATCACATTTCAGAGGGTAATATTGTATTTTCTACTCCACTGCATTTATCTCACAGCTTACACAATGGATAATATAACAAGCTTAAAAATACAACTCTGTCAAAGATTAAACCAGTGGTTTGCCAGGGTCACATCTTAGATGCCTGGGAGTTGTTCCACCAAATAGTGATTTTTTCCCCCTCTAAACTTCTCACAGGGTTTCATGGCAATAAATGTTTGAATTATTTAATATCACACCAAAAATCAAAGATTAGAGAAAAACTGAAAACAGTTTTTGTGGATCAGAACTTTTTTTCATCTTTCCTTTTTCATTAACCCTAGAACACTAACATAACAATTAGTAACACCATCACTAATGTTGGGTATATTTTATCCGATAAAAAATACTTCTCATCAAAATATATTAAAGTACAACAATACATGGCAAATTGAAGTACTCTTCTTTTATTTTCCCCTGTACAACGTTTCATAAAATGAAAAAAGGTATCATGGGGACCCTATAAAAAGGCTCTAAAATTAGCGAATCATTCACAAAAAATTCCTTTAAAAAAATGGAGCTGGGAACTTTCCCGGTCTCCCTGCATCACTGACAACTGTGGGAGATATATATATACATACAGTATATTCCAACCAAAGAAACATTTTACTCTCTATCACTAACATTGGGTGAAAATCACCCGAACACATGCCTGTTGAAAAAAACATGGATGGGAGCAGGGAAACACGCCTACCTTCTGTGACGTCAATGAACAGCATGAAGCTACCCAAGGACCCACGCATCTCAGACAATGAAAATCATGTAACCACAATCACATGGGTGAAAATCACCCGGCGCTGGCGTTCTAGGGTTAATCACGTTATGAGTCATCTGCTGTCCCTTTATATAAAGTAGTAGGATTTCTCATGCAGGACCTTTACTTGTAATAGAGTATTTTTAGATTGCTGTCTTGGTACTTTTACTTCAGTGAAGAATCTGAATACTTCTTCCACCACTGCCTTGAGCTCACCAGTTACCTTGATTCTTTCTTCATCTTGAGTTGAATTGAGCACCATTGCTGATTCCTCAAACTCCACATCTTACCAGCTCCTACCTGTTTCGAAATCATGTTCATACTGGACAATTATTGTGCACCTCAAGTTTACAGAAAGTAGTGTGGCCTTGATGCAAGAGAATCATGAAGAAAGGATGTATTGGTGAGGCCGAGGGTGGTTTGGGGGCATGTAGAGCATGAGATATCCATGCAGGAGACCAAAGCTTGTTTTCCAGTCACAGATTTGGTGTGTTTTTAAAAAAAATCCATAACAACAACCTTTCCCTAACCTTCACCACACATTAGTTGACTTGAGCAGAATACTGGTATTGACTGTTAAAAATTCTGTTACTGAATATAGTCTGAGTTTATGGAGAATTGTTCGATATCAACATTCCTGTCAGATGATGGGTTGCTCTCGCTATAAACTGCTATTTAATACACCCAGAGTAGTAACTTCTGCTGTCAGCCTTAAAAGTGCGGATAAAAGGAGTGAAAGATAGTTCCCTCACAGTACATGCAAGCTTATATCTGAAGGAGACACCTTCACAGTATCGAAGCTGTGCGAGTCAGGTTTCTTTGGAGAACTTGGACAGACTTAAAGTATATACTGTATAGATCTCTATGTATAGATCCCCCCTGAGAGCAGAGGGTTTCTCTGGCAGTCACCAAGGTGATTTTAGGGAGAGTAATCTCTCATAATTCAAGTCGGATGGATTCACCGGAAATCAAATCAGCTTCCCAGACTGTGAGCTGAGGAGGCAATATCCCAGTGCAATTCTTCATTGACCTACATAGCATTTCTTCCTGACAGTTCCCTCCCGCTCCACACCCCCCCTCCCTCCCCTCCATTGCCCTGATCTCTGGGGCTTCTCCCTGTGCGTTTGATGATGAGCAGCACAATATTCATCATCTCAGCCCCCAAAGTGGAGAAAAAAAACAAGAAGTGGAGAATAGAAAATTAACCCACCCCCCAAAAAGAAAAAAAAATATACATATCTTCACCAAAAATTGGAATTTGCCAGGCGGTTTGCTCCTTGGCTTTCCAGAAATGTAATTAAGCATCAGAGAAAATCGTAAGTCTGTGTGTCTCCCAAAAAAATGATCGCTTGATTAGGTATCTAGGATTGGGTAATTTCCATCAGTGATGATGTGAAATTGGGGTGCTGCAAGAGCGAGTTGGATGTGTGTGTGTGTGTGTGCCCTAAGTTCACACACACACGCCCACATCCATTTGCAGCTAAACACTGTCGCATGTGCAGACACTCATGCAGGCCCACATGCACACCGAGACAGACAGTAGGCTCCCTCATCATTAATTCAGGAGCCATCACTCTCACCCTCCTTCTGCCCCTGAGAAGCTCTCGATGCTTCCCGGCAACATTATGCATATTTATTCATACATCCTCCCCGCTTTACTAAATGTCACTGTAAATGTTTCTACTTCTAATGAAGCCATTTCTTTATGTTTTTGCTCTATTCCCTCTACCACACCCTCCTCCTCTTCTTCCTCCTCCCCGTCTTCCTCTGTGCTTCCCCCCCTGCCTCCGTTTGAAAGAGGAATATCCCTGAAAATGTTTCAGCTTCGTTGTTCTTTCTCTATTACCATAATGTCTCTAAACTTCAGAAGCGCTTTATTCAGCCCTCTGCTAATTCCGTTCACACTTAGTTTCACCTCAACCAAACGCCTCCGAGGAGAAACGCTGCCTTTGTAGCAATTACTCCAGACCTTGATCTGACTGAGCCTGCACCCCCTACCACCGCTAACCCACCCCTCAAAAGTCAGTGGTGCGAGGGATTTTTCAGGGTCTCCTCTGTTTTCCATGTCTTCACCCAGAGCCTCGGAAAGTGAATATAAGAGAGCCGGCTCACTTCGGCTTCTGTTTGTCTCTGCTTTGGTTTTTGAATCCCCTCTCCTCTTTCTTTCCTTTCCCTCCCGCCTCACACAAACATGTGCATTCCACATTCCTCGGAACAAAAAAATCCCTGGATAACGACTCTTTGACAGAGTTTGAAGGTGTGCCGTTTGTACCAGCAAGCCTGCTCAAGAGTGTGTGTCAAACATTCTTTTGCCAGTAATTATCAACAGCTGCCAAAAATAGTGAAACGAGTATAGCAACTTCTATGCTGTGAGAGCTGTATGGCCCCTATTCACCTGCACAGTAACCTTTAAGCCCGTGGCTGCCTTTTACAGCGGTTGTCATGGAGGAGAAGCTGGAACACTGTGTGATTAGTAGGTAACAAGGTCTTTTTAAAAGTTCACAGTCGGTGTCTCTAATTCAACCTTGTAGTGCAGTGAATGGGGAACATGTATTTAAGTATTCCTACTGGTGGAAGAAATACCATATCTGTCATCTCCTACTGAGCCTAAAAGTCCAGAATATACATTGCAGCGATGTCCCTAATGCACTCTCTGACAGTCAGAGTACTTGTTGTTTGAACAGAGGAAGCACTGCCAAGATGGATACGGTGCAGCACATATCAAAGGTTGGGCTTTTTAGCGTATAAATCCAAGAGATTAAATGGTCCATATGACAGCAGCAAGCAAGACCCAGTGTTTGGCTGAGATTTGAGATCGGTGCAACATACGTTGGATGATATGACATCAGGACTGGCATCCTGCAACCAGTCATTTGGGGCAGTAAGGCTGAAAATATCAGGCCTCGCTGTGCAGCTGCAATCGGAAAATGGACGAACTCTCTGAATGGGTGGCCCCGCTTATTCCCCCCGAGGCTGCTAGCTGGTTTGATTTTCCTCAGCAGAAAACTGTTTTGTGTGGGATATGTACTATAAAGCCTGTAGGGGTAACTAGGCTAGGGATCAGTGATGATAGGAGCTAATATAGCTTTAGGATATTTTCCAGTGGATGAGCTGGTAAAGTTCGTACATTTTATGCTTGGTTTGGTTTCTTTTCACACAAAGGAACTGAACGAGGTCAAAATGTTCACTTTGCTCATTGGTCAAAGGCGTGTGAATACAGGAGGAAGGTTTTAAAAATGTCATATCTGCCCAAATATGAAGAAGGCACCTGGCTATGGGAACTTTTCAGCGCAAGCTTGGTCAGATTGAAGTTGGATCAGGTCCAACCACAAACGAGTATGATTGCTGTGTTCAGACCTGCCAAGACAAATTATACCAGGGGGGAAACCAAACCAGTGTCCAAATCAATCAGACTAACCAACACAGGTTTGAGGTTTAGAGGGGAGTGTTACAGAGATGCCACAATGTCCCATCAGATTTTAATTAAAGATTATAGAGCTTATAGGTCATATAGATTCTTTTAATGAAGCCTCCTCCCAAACTTTTATTCACTGTTTCGACATAGGTGAGTAACAAACTTAACATAAAGTGTCTAAACGCAGCTTAGTATCCCTGGGAATTACATCCATACTGGAGGTTTTGCTCCTCACAGCTTATGCACAGTGTCAATGTTCAGTGTCAATACATGAAGAGATGTGCCCTTTATGTAGTGAGGTGGAAGGTAAGGGTCAGAGAGGTGAATGGGGGGTAGCAGATATCAATGTCATGCAGGAGAAATAAGAATTGGTAATTTATCATGTGGAATCGTGATGTTCCTGTATCCTAGTTTTTAGTTGCTATACCTTAAACCTTTTTTAACTATATTCGATGCATAGACACCATTCCCGCAGTTTTTTTTTTTTTCAACCTTATGTTATTCGCGGTTGCTTTATGTTTATGGATGATTCCAATGGCCTACTTGAAGGTAGAGGAGGTCCCTGCTCCACCATGTATGGTAATGATGTGCAATTATGACGCCCGTTTAATGGGCTGATGAGGTCGGAATCAGGTGCATGGTCCCATGGGTGTTGAACAGGTTTGGCGTCTTACTGCTCGGGCCATATTATTCACTTACCTCACCATCCAGTGTGCCCTTGTTCCCCATATGGGAGCATCACTTATTAATTTCTCTTCTTTAATTTGTTGCCTGTCTATAATCTGTCACCCAAATATAGCACAGAGTGTTAAATCATGTCCCAGTTCTTAGCAGGTGACTCCAAAGATAGACTTTTCAATCAAGAAGCTGAGGTGAAATGCTCTCTCTGACTTTGTGCCAGAATCTTTGTGCCTGTACATTTCACTCTGACTCACTCACTTTGGTGAATAAAGGGAAGGCTAATGAAATCAAGTCCACTGCTCACAGGAACTATAAAATGTCTGCTTTTATACCGAAGCTAATTATTCATCAGGGCTGTACTAAAGATTAGTGTGGATATATATGAAGAAGCAAATCCTTTAAATGGTTCTTTTATTGTTCCTCTACAATCCCCCCCTCATTTTAGATACGGCACTGGCAGGCACCCTTGTGAAATGACTCTAAGCCATTGTTCCTGTGTTATCCTGAAGACACGAAAGGCTAGTTAGTGCAGCCTTTGATAGAGATGCCCGGCACCATTTTAACATTTGTGTTATCAGCAAGACAGAGAATTACTGAGGCTGGGATGGGAATAAAGCCACTCGATCCTCATGTCTCCGTCTCTGTCTAGGAATAAAAAATAATAATGTGCAGGATTGCGAGCTTATCTTTCCTCTATTGTGGCACAAGAACTTTTCAAACAGGGGACATCTCAATACTCTGTGCATAAAGCATGTCAGCCTCCTAAAGTGACTAAGTGCTGCTTGTGTTTCCCATAGGGCAACACAGTGATTTGCTTTTTTTCCCCAAGAACAAGCAGATTATAATTCAAAGTACATCAGGATTATTGCTCCACTAGTGCTGCAAAGAAGGATGAGAGAGCAGCCTTAATGCTGTGGCACACAAAGTCTGAATAAGATGCACACTGAATATGGTGATTGAGTCTGCAAAAACCTTGAATCAGTGCATTTGTTTACGAAGCCAGCTGTGCAATCTCCAAAGCGGTACAGTAAGGTGAACCTGAGAGAGCAATGGGTGGCTCCCAGAGCTGCTCACCGGCTCTGATGCCCCCTACAGGGCAGAAGGCTCCTATAACCACAGAGACCCGCAGCCGGAAACCTCCGCTTATTGCAGTCAATTGAGCTAAAACAGCAGAGAACTCAAGCAGCAGGTTTAACCCTTAAGGCCCAGTGGGAGTGCTTGGAGAAGAAGGGTCAGGAAAGTTTGAGCTGTATGAGGCTGAATCCTGTTTCAGTTTCACTTCTGCTTTCTGGAGAGTTGCACAATGAGATAAAGTATGAATGAATGTTTTGAACGAGTCTCTCCACTGTTTGTGCACTTTACAGCAAAAATCTATGAAGAAAATTTGCTTAAACAAGAGAAGATTATTAATAAATAAAAGTTTGGAGACTCTTGTCCAAATGAGAATTAGCTACAAGGTTTGTCTTATTTTTAAACCAACAAACTCCTTCCCAGCTGAAGTGGGTGACAGACAGACAGACAGATTGTTCACACACCAGCAGAGAACAGCTTCTTTGTTCACATGCAGGAACAACGCTGAGTCCCCTGAGCCTCTATATGTTCCCAGAAAACTACATAAGACCATATAGTGTCTCTATAATATTAATATGTCATCACTATAGGGATTTAAAGTGTGTATGTTGCTCTATAGTGGCCTTAACGCACGTCATTGTCTTTTTATCTCTTGTGATGTCACTTTAATGTTTCAACAGGGCTCCTGGGGAGGCACAGATGGAATCTGATGTTTGTGTAATATCCTTATAAAAGTATTTCTTGTTGTTTATCATGAGGGAATATCAAGCCACAAAAGATTTTCTGTGAGTGATACGAAATAAATAAAAAATGTATCTCATCCAGAATGACTCACATGCGCAGAGACGCCACCGGGTTAGCGCATTTTCTGTTTAATGTGACTTTCTGATGCGTCCAATAAAGGCTACAGGCTGGTGGAGGGAGAGAGGCAGCTGGGTGAAATCTGCATATCGATTGCAGAGACTCACACATCAACACACGCACGGAAACAATCGCGCGTACCCGCGTACTCATCCCTCGTAAAGGGGCGTGTGGAGCTGGCAGGGACTCAAACCCTCCGCATTTGCATCAGTGGAGGAGCCGAGAGCGGTGGCGCACGGAGAGACTGACGGAGGGGAAAAACTTATATTAGATCAAAAAGGACTTTTATTTTCAATCTGCACTGATCTTTCTCTCCTTGAGACATTTTGGGACTGTCGGTTCTCCCTCACGTTGGTCGGATTGCAGTTGTGACAGCGCTGAATGAGAGCCAAACACGCAGAGAGAACCGGGGAGATCAGCGGTGACGAGGCTCGTCTTGTACGCGGAGAGGAGAGTGTGTCTCCGGGCATCGGCTGTGCGTCTTTGCGCGGACTGGACTGGGCTGCGCTGTGGTTCTTCCTCTGCGTATAGAGGAGGGGATTTGGGGGGGTACATAAGTTGACTTGCTTCTGTGGAGCTCTGGAGAAGGTCTGGTGTCGTTTTAACAGAACCGGAGGAAGCCTATCGGATCGTACACTCTGCTCCACGCATGTTGGAAGTGGAGAGAGCACGGCTGGATGCCTGCGGGTTTGCGAGTCCTCAAGACGCAGGTGAATGCAGCTGTTTTTATTTGACTTGTTCCAAGGGTTGAAATAAATATTTAGTTTGAGTTCAGTGAAATAATAATAGCCTTTTCCTGATTATTTCCATGATTTTACGCACAACAGTGAAAAATTGGCTCACATGATCCCATTGTTGTTTTACCTCCTCTCTTATTTTTTATTCTAAAACAATAAAAAGCACAACAAGCAGATTAATATTTTTTATAAATATAATCATGCATTGCCTTGTTTTGTGTTTATACAGGAGTTTACAGTACAATACATTGCGTGTGCTGATTGAGGCTGCTGGGAACAAGCCGGCTCCGTTCCTTTCTGTGCGGTGTGACCCACTAAGGGCAGCCTTGAGTAAACGACTCGAGGCTACTATAATTTACGCTTTAATTGATTTCCTCTAAATTTCAGCGTGCCAGTGTAATGGTGTCACTGTTGTGGGGCAGGCTTTAACAATCGGCGCATCTGGGCAGCTTCTGGTGCATAAAAGACAGTCACCAGAACTAAGGAGAGAAATTACTTTCTGCCATTTAGCTCCGGGAGCAAAAAAACTGGGCCTGTAAACAAGCACTGCACTACAGATGTGCTCCCATTCGAGCTGGAGGATGAGTGTTTGGAAGGATGGTGGTTGATTAGATGTCACATAAAGTGATCAGGTAGAAGTAAAATAGGGCCACCTGAGGAAATACCCAACAACATTCCTTAAAATCCAGACTTAAAATAGTTCCAAGATGTTTAGCCTGTTTCCACCAAGTAGAGTATTTTATAAATGGCAATATCTCAGAGAGTGTTTTTAAATGTTCCTGCTGGGAGTCCTGTTGTGTCACTACATCTTCCAATAATGCCAAGCTCCTTTATGTAAAAGAAGAAAGAGGGAGGGAGGGGAGGAGAGGGTGAGTGAGTGAGTAAAAGAGAGAGGGAGGAAGAAAGAGAGAGAGAGAGTCGTGTCACTTAACGGACTGCTGGTGCTCTCTGACTCAGTGTGCTGCTCCGCTTATATATAAAGACGCGGGGCTTTTCAGACATAGGTTGGCTATTTGTAATCAAGCCAATCATCAACCTCTCCAATCCCTACTCTGAGCCTATAGAGGCAAAGCGGTCACAGTTTGGTGAAGGGGTGTACCCGCGCCTTCAGAGTCTTATTTGTATCTGCGCTTTTTTGACAGACTGGGGAATGTCCAGAGCGCACGGCCGCGGCACGCATCCATAACCTGCTCACATCTCCGTCTATGTTTCTTTTGCACTCCACAGCCAAGGATTACACCCTGCCCGGGCATCATCTGAAGGAGTAAAGGACGCAAAAAAAAAAAAGTGGGAGTGGAGTGTGTCATTTCTTCACATATCTTGCGCTTTGGCTTCTTTGGAGAGGATATGGCACGGTCGGCGCTGGAGAGAGGAGAGCAGCCGGCACAGGCGAGAGGAAACAGGAGCTGAATGACAGGATGCCAGCGACCTGAGCCCGCTCTCAGATCACTTCCAACTTCGTCAAAAGAGACACTTCTGCTTTATTTGTTGAGTTCAGAAGAGGGAAGAAGAATACTTGCCACACAAAAAAAAGCTTCTGGAGGAGTTTAATTTCTGGAGGAGTTTTTCTTTTTTGTATGCGTAATTTTATTTTTTGGTCGATAAAACAAGGATGCATTGTGGATTAGTCTTTATCCTGTTCATGGGAATCCTCTTGGTGGTCAAGGCTTTCAAAAACGGTAAGTGTGACATCTGATATCTATATAAATTAAGCCTTTATGTACTCTGCAAAGCTACTAATCCTAATATTTTTTTTAAAAGATTAGCCCTCTCTGATCTGCGCTGATCTCTGGGTAAACTCGCAAGGCGCTCACCTGCCCAGTCCGCCAACGCCTTAAGAAAACCCCTCTTATATTATTTCTACAGAGACTTAGTGTTGCTCCATAGTGACTTATTAATACTTTATTGTAGTCCTCTTGAACAGTGTTCTACTGTTTTATTGTTTAACTTGTATTTATGGTTACTATTCCTGTCTTACAGCGTGTTATTATTTTTCTTCTCTTAAGACTTGATCCCCATAGTACACTTAAATGTTCATAAATATTAGTTTTATTCACACAACTGCAGTTTATTGTGAGACTTTTAACTCAACAATAAAACTGTTTATTAAATGAGTTTGCGCACTTTTGCGCAAAGCTAAAGTTTAGGTTCGGAGTCAGAGCGTCTGTTTGTGATAAAGTTCAATAAGTCGATCCAAATACTCTACTTACACAACTTCCCATGTTCTATTCTTACAGCTTCCCTTCCGTTTCTACTTTTATTTATTTCGATTTAATAAATTCACAAGAGTTAAATTACTAGACAGCGCATGTTTTTTATAATTAAAAAAATAAATGCAAATGAAAATAAACATGAGTAGCAGTAGTCGGCCTCTGAAAAATAAATGCATATCCATTTAAATTACATTGTATGTGGAGTTTTAAAGAAACAGACTACAGATAAAAATGGGAAAACCAAACTTTTGTTAAAGCTGCTACCCTGTTATCAGACTTTGTTGTTTTCTGGATCACTTACTAAAAGCCTTTCCTTCTTTTAATGTGAGTCAGAAGTGGCTTCATCTTCTGTCTGTAACAGTATGACTTCAGCTCGTGCATGTCACAGCATGAAATTAACAACTGTCTAAGTGCAATTTATGAGCTCATTATAAGTAATTTTCTGTTGCTGCTCTAATTCTCTGTTTTCACTCTGCTCTGTTGTTGACTAAACCTCAGACTGCAGCTTTGCTCCAGTTGCACAAATAAAAAATCTGTGGAAGAATGAACTGGGATACTCTTTATTGTTCAGATTTATGGGTGGAAATGTCTTATAGAAGCTCACTCCACAATAGAAATGTTCCTCTTCGTACTACATCTTGTTTCTGATATTTCTCTCTAAAGGAACTAATGATCAGTTCAGAATGTAAGTGTTGTGTAAACCCATCCGCCTGAAGTATCCCTGAGCAAAGATTACCTCATTTAGGCCAAATGTTCTCTCTCTGTAAGCTGCCTTGGATAAGATCATGAGCCAAGTTTTCTTTGTTTCTATCCCTCAAGAACTCTTGTCACTCCCCTCTGCAGATAAATGTGGAGGCAACATCAGAATCTCAACCGCCAACTACCTCACTTCGCCCGGATACCCCATGTCTTACCCCTCTTCTCAGAGATGCGTGTGGGTGATCTCGGCGCCTGGTCCTCACCAGCGGATCCTCATCAACTTCAATCCGCATTTTGATCTGGAGGACCGTGAGTGCAAGTGAGTACAGCATGAGTTAGCGACTTCCTCTATGAACACCAGATGTGCTTTTGGCTCCAAAATACTCATTCATTTAATCTGATTTTGTATGTGGGGGCCCCCGGTTTGATCTAAAGTGAGCAGAGGGAGACAGTGAAACCTCTATCAAAACACTAAATCTGCATGTCTTTAGTCTATATTAGTGATGGGAGGCTTCTCAAGGTGCCTGTTTGACCCCTAGACTTTACTTTGGGAAACACTGAGATGCTGCGTTGAAGCTGTTCACACAAACTCCTCCAGATTTCTGTTTATTTTCATCCTAGAATATATATACACATGTGCCCCATTCATAAGAGTGTGCCTATTGTTGCGCTCCTGTGTGTGTGTGTGTGTGTGACACTCATTCCTCCCTTCTCCCTCATGCCTATTGCACATGAAACTGCGCCATCTAGTGTCAGCAGCCTCACTGGAGCTGTGTTAATGTAATCCTGCTCAGTGAATACATAGGGCAGCAGGAATGTCTCACCCCTGCCATTTGGTTTTGGAATGTCCTTGATTTTCGTCTTTGTGGAATGAAGTCACCGGGGTATAATATTGATTTGAACTGCTGTGTTTTTGCAGAACCATGAGGCCAAAACCTCACAAGAGGCCATTAAATGCGGCTGCGTTCTATACCGCACGAAAACAATGTCTATTTTAATAAACCATTGACTTTCATATTCCTTCATAAAATGCAATTACTCCGAAAAGCAAGTGAGAAATTCCAAGAAACAAGTCTCAGCTTATTTAATTAGGCTTTATTAACGTCAGAGTTGGAGCCAAGTGAAATGATGTGACTCACATGGTGCTTTTTCACTTAGATTTCCCCCAAGAAACTCAGTGAAAGCACCCTTTTAAGGTGGATTTCTCAGTGACAGTTAGTTACTGATGCTTATTTGACTTGTAAGCCACGAGCTGCTGCATCCAGCGAAAGGCTAAGCGGCTAACCTGTTGTCAGATAGATAGTTTAAGCCGATGAAACCAGAGACAGACAGTAATGTGATGAGCCCGTGTCAGTGTGAGTGCCCTGAGGTGAGCCTTTGCCTGGGCAGACTGCCTCGCTCTGATTGCCTGTCTTTCTTTGTGTGAGTGTGAGTGTGTGTGGTTTCTGTGCGTGTGTCGGTGCCTCTGCCCTGCTCTGTCTCAGCTGTTTGTTTACGCTGCAGGGCTCGGGAGAGTACAGGGCTTTGCTGGATCCTGTTACTGTATCCCCGCTCCACCCAAAACCTGGACCCTCTGCTTCTTTTGTGCTCCTTGAATGGCCCCCGTATACGCTTGCAGGGTTTGTGTCTTTTTTTAATCCCGGATTTAAATCCCACTTTAACCCATCCTTACTGCTGCCAGAGATTTATGGCAGACTGGATGCTGCTGTCTTTTTAGAGGCTGGATGCTCCTTGACACTTCTTCTGGGTCTGATTTCAGCACCAGAGGGACTATTAAACTGTTCAAGTTGGAAACAGAGAGCGAGGAAGGGACAGGAGGAGTTGGTGGGGGCGCAGCAGTAACAATGCTTGTGTTAATCAAATTAGTCAGGAATGAGTTTCCTGTGTCTAAACACATGCAGATAGAAGGATTTAGTCCCCTGCAGGCTCAAGGAAGGCAGTTTTTTTTTTATTTGAAAAGAGGGCGGTCTTTGAGTTTACTGATCCATCAATGTATCATTTAAAAATTAGCGCTGCTCTTTCATTTAGCAGCCACGCTGAATGTGCAGATTGCGGCTCGCCAGTTAATTGGCTGTTCATAAATTTGTTAGCAGATGAAGTTTCTGTAGCGGATGAGTGTCTCCCTCCTGCTTGCGTGCTGTTTTCCTTCGCCTCTATCCTACGTGCGTATTCATTACATGTGGAAGCAGACACAACCTACCAATGCTGTGGTCAGAAGGTTATAAACCACTTGTCTCGAGGATACGTTAACAAACAGCCCAGACAGACGGCTGTGAAACTTAAGTCGGTCTCTCATTCATGTGGGCCACACAGATTTCACAGGAAAACGGGGTCGTCCTGACCTACAGCGTTTTCCTATTTTTAACTTGGTGTACCGTTTCATTTTTAATGTTGTTAATGGAGTGGTTTTCATGGGACTTTAGTTCCACTCCGCCATCTACTCCAACTTGTGTGGCTTCACGTTGGCTTTAGTCAGAAAAGACAAGCCGTGGAGGGCAATCCATTTTACTTTTCCCCCTTAATTTCAAATTATGGCTCTGTGTAACATGAGGGTGGATTATTGTGGTAATCGCTGACAAGGCATGTCATTGGTAACTCAATTAAAAGCAAAGGAATAGTCATTTATATATCTGCAGACAGTAGTTGGGTGTGATTTGTGTAGGACCCATCAGACTCTCTGTCGCAGCTCCACTCACCAAATCAGCCCTTACATAATGGAAACTGATGAGAGCCAGAATGGCTTCCTTATCTGATGGACTGGCAGAGTGGGTGGAGGT
>OMNN01023973.1:0-38117 GCA_900302755.1 Chromis chromis
GACATGTTAAAGTAAAAATAATAGGATTTTTACTGAATGGCATAATTGCACAAAAAGATCAGCAACAGATTTTTATTTTTTTATTTTTTGTGCTTATGTCACTTTAGCACGTTACAGAGCTGCATAAGCTCCAACCGTGAGTCTGGATTTCTTATGTGTTGTCATGTCATGTCATGCCATTGAGACTGCAAATTCGCTAAAGATTAGATCTGTCACACACACAACCAAACTGGTGTAGTACATGTAAGCTGTCAATTGGCTTAGTGTTCTGCGTTGCAAGGTTACGTAGAGGGGAGGGAAGAGTGATGGCTCGGTGCCTGAGTGAGTAAGCCTACACTAAAGGTGATTGCTTTCTTCCTCTCTTCGGCACCTCCTCTTCTTCAAATCTCTACAACTCCCTCCTCACGCTCCTCCCCTCTCCCTGCCTCTGTGTACCTCATAAATCTCCATCTGCAGTACATGTGCTTCGTGTAAGACACGCACACACACACATCCACTTTCTCAGCAAATGAGAGCAAGAATGAAAGAAATGGAGAATGAGATTGGAGACACTTGGCGAGGTGATAAAGGGGCTCATTTCTTCTCCCATACCTTCCTCTTGGCTCTGTTGCTCACTCGCTTGCTCGCTCACTCCCCGAGCTGCTACACAGACTCCGTCATCAAAACACACAGTGAGGCGTGCTGGCTTGCTCACTCTCTATAGCTTGTGGACACACATACACAACCCCACTCTGGAGCAAGCAGTCAAGATGCAGCAGCAGGAGAGCATGTCTTCTGACTCCGTGTCAGGTAAATGCAGAATCAGATCTTTATCTTTTCCCTTCTCTTGCATCCTTATCCATCATGTTTCCCTCCTTTTTTTTCTCCATGTTAAAATGCTGGCTTCTCTCTCCCATTCTCTCCCTCTCTGTACCCATCTGTCCATTTTCTTGTTTGTATGTTTCTTTTTATTTTAGGTACACCCACGAGTACATGTGTAGTGATATACTGTAAGAGGTGATCACCATGATGGTTGTTACTGTAGTAAGCAGGAGGTGTGCCTTTTTCCATATGGCACTGCTGAAGGAGTACATTAAGGTGGAGTAGCTCCCGCTACTACAACTGCCTCACTTCCAAAGCGCAGCTGTGAAAGTGCATATGGACTAGAGAATATTGCATTCTTCTGACCTAGATATAATGACAAGCCTTGTGCCGGGATCAGCTTGTTTTCTCTTTACCAACAGTGTTTAGTAGGTTGTAGTCGAACGCCGCAAAGTAAAGTGTTGTTCTCAGCATCCCCCTACAGAGTGACAACACAATTTGAATGCTGGCTGCTGTGGAAATCCAGGTCATATGTGAAATTTAAGCTGTGAAAGATTGAAAGAGTGCGTTTACACATGCAGTGTTTGGCCTGTGAGGTTGATAGGCGTCCTTGTTGATGAGGACGAATCGACCCTGCCGGGTATTGAGTTGGGAACCGGAATGTTCGCACTCATTTTTAATTAGTTATGTAATCTGTTTGATTGGAGCCAGTAAATGACAACCCAGAGGTAGAAATACAGTGTCAGTCAGGTTCACTTTGATTTACACCAACTGAATACTAAGTTAGACAATACTGTTTACAGCATTTTAAGTGGGCCGCAACAACCTCATTAGGGCTGTTTGATGTGAGCATTTCTTGGAAGTACAAAAACTTGTGCAGCAAATAATGAG
Organism: Chromis chromis; assembly: GCA_900302755.1. NCBI lineage: Eukaryota > Metazoa > Chordata > Actinopteri > Pomacentridae > Chromis > Chromis chromis. Next base: position 1,693 of record OMNN01023973.1, read on the forward strand.
ACTTTGTATTGTGTTGGAAAAATCAATAGAAAGTCAGAATGACTTTGAGGATCAGGAGCTAAAATGATGTCTTGAGTATTTGTTCCCGAACACATAATAGTTGCCTCATTTGGTGCTGACATGACCACTATTTCATGTATATGATGTTTTAGGGGGTCAGGGAGGTCTTACCCCAACAGGGAAGGCAGGAACATAACCCGTCATAGCTTGACAGTTCTTCACAATACAAACCAGTGCAATATTGATTCTTGTATGGCTTTTTGGGAAGGTGACTGGTTTTTATGCTTGTCAGTCGCATTCATCAGCAATATACACATTAGAACTTTTTCAGAACTGCTTCAAAATGTTACAAAAGAGCTTTTGTAAATGTCAAGTATTGTTACTTTCTCTCATTTTCTCAAAACATTTTCCTATATTATTGCAAATTTATTTTATTATATTGTCCCTGATTATACACCAGTTTTCATTTGCTGGCTATCAAATGATTACAGCAATAATATAGTATCTATTTATGAATATTTATATAAAGTCTATTTGAAATTTTTTCAGTTCTTTTCAAGTTTTCAGATTTATCTTGTATTCACTCCCCCCTCCAATCTACACAAAATAGTCCGCAATGACAAAGCAAAAACAGTTTTTGGAGTGTTCTGTAAATTGAAAAAAAATAAAACTAAAAGTCACATTTACATAAATATAGAGTTTAGTGCTTGGTTAATGCCTCTTATAGGAGCAACACCAGCCTCAAGTCATCTTGGTAATGATCCTTTAAGCTTGGCACACCTTTGTTTTGGATGTTTCTGCCATTCTTCTTGGCAGAATCATTCAAGCTAAGCCAGGTTGGATAAGAAAAGTTAATGCACAGCCATGTCAAGTCTCTGCAGAGATGCTTTGTTGTTAGGTTCGGATCTGGATTCCTACTGGGTGACTCCAAGACTTTTAGAGTTTTCCATAACCAGTAGTGATATGCCTCAGGTTGTTGTCTTGTTTAAATGTATACCTTCACCTCAGCCTAAGATCTTTAGCACTCTGAAAAAGAAAAGTTTTTTTCTGATTGCATTATATTATTCTGCATTTATCTTCTCCATCCTTACTCATCTTCTCTAGTTCCTGTTGCAGAAAAACATCCCTGCAGCATGATGTTACCACTACCATGTTTGACTCTAGGGATGGTCTTAATGAGGTGATACTCAGTGCATGGTCTCCTCCACACATGCTGCTGTTTAATATTCATTTCATCAGAACAGAGTTGTTGTTTTTTTTGTTTTTTTTTACTTCTCATGATCTGAGAGTCATTTTGATGCCTTTTGGAGAACTCCTAGCAGGTTGCCTTGCACCTTTTAGGTGGGGAGCAGTATCTGTTTGAACACTCTACCATCAAGGCTGGACTGGTAGAGTGCAACATTGATTTGTCCTACTGTAAGGCTTTACCACCTCCAATAAGGAACTCTGGATCTCAGTGACCATTGGGTTCATGGTTACTGGGCTAACCAAGTCCCTTCACCCCTGATTACTCAGTTTCACTGAGAGCCCAGATTTATCAAGACTGTTGGTTGATCTAGACCAGGGGTAGCCAACCCTGGTCCTCGAGGGCCCCTATCCTGTATGTTTTAGATGTTTCCCTCTTCGAAAACACACCTGATTCAAATGATCAGCTCATCATCAAGCTCTGCAGAAGCCTGATAGCGATCCTGATGAGCTGATCATTTGAATCAGGTGTGTTGGAAGAGGGAAACATCTAAAACATGCAGGATAGGGGCTCTCAAGGACCAGGGTTGGCTACCCCTGATCTAGACCGTCTCCATGCCGTCATGCTTCTGGGCACTTTCAACGCAGCACAAATGTCCTTGACCCTACATCTGTGCCTCGGCACAATCCTGTCTCACAGGTCTGCAGACAATCCAGTCCAGCTCATGGCTTGGTTTTTACTCAGACACACTCCATTAACTGCGAGACCTTTTATAGACAGGTGTGTGCCTTCCCTAATCATGTTTAATGAGCTCAATTAGGTAAAGGCAGACTCCAATCAAGTTGTAGAAGCATCTCAAGGGCCACTGATAGAGGCAGCATGCAACAGAACACATTTGCATTTGTCATAACAAAGGGTCTGAATGCTTGTGTAAATGGGATATTCAGCGTTTTGTTTTTAATAAATTAGCAAAACAAAACACAAACAAGCTTTGTTGTTGTAGAATGTTGTCTAGATTGATGAGTGGAAAATGAATCCATTCAAGTTGGGAACAGAATGTGGAAAACCTGAAATGGTCTGAAAATTTCTACTAAATACAGGGATTTGTTGAGACCTGTGTTTTTAATACCATTTATTCCCTCCAACTTTGATACTTGTTTAATTTGTCAAAACATACCATTTGGTCCTTTATACTGGTTAATATGAGCAAGGTTTCCTGTGTCCTTCCAAGCTGACCGCAGTGCCATTCATTTGTTGTCAGCTGCACTGCAGCCAATCATTTGAATCAAATACAAATGAATAGATGGCATTGATGGAAGGAAAAGAAAACTAATGCTGGCTGTTTATTATGGAGATCATGATCTGCCTCTCAGAGGGTCACATGCTCACTTAAGTTAAGATGCAGTTAAAAGTGAAAGAGCAGTCAGCGATCATCTTCACTGTGCTCTAAAAATGGAGACTTCACAGTTGGAGTTTGTTTAAATGACTTAAACTCACTTTTAAACAGTGACTACATTTTGTGCAGTGGCAGCTGGAAGACAATATATTGTTGTTGGTGATTTACCGACACGTTGCCTGTCACCCATCACCAGTTTCATCCGAGCTCCCAGGTGAATTCATCATCTGTACATCACATCGACTTCGCCGCACTTCATCTGTGAGCAAACCAGCAGCAGATAACATGTGCAGTACAGCACCAGAGATGATTGTGGTACAGATGCACTTTGCGCTTCATGGGCTCCTCAGACAGATGGCTGTTATTAGTGGTGCAATCTCAGCATGAACAAGAAAGGCATAATTTACCATTAAGTGTGTTGTATTTGCCTGCAGCAGTGACAATAGTAAATGGCAAGCAGGATTACATAATGCGTGTGAGTGTAAGAGAAATGTGAAAGTTCAGAGGCAGTTAAAGGCAAGAAAAGGTGTAAACTCTCAGGAAAATTACTTGTTTAATGCAAGACGGAGGTAAACAACATTCACTCCGCTTCTTTGAGGTACGCATTTCAGCTGCGTGCTACTCTGGTTTCCATTCTGACAGCAATACTTTTTTTTTTTTTTGTGCTTGCCTTGGCACAGTTTCTACAACAGTTTGAATGTGAAAAACTCTTAATCAAAAGAGCCAAACTGCAACTGAAAAGAACTGGCAGCAAACATTTCCTGAAATAAGCTGCACTTTTATAAAGTATGAGCAGCAGACAAGAGAGACACACTCACACTGTATTCACCCAACATTGTACATGGCAAAATGAGAGCACTCGATGCAAAAACACGAGCAAGTCTTGGTGAAGCACACACAAAAACATGTTTTCACCACCATTACTGGCAAGAAGGGGAGAAAAAGAGAAAGAAATGGGTCCGAGTTTGTTTGAGTGAACCTTTTTGGGAGGATTTGTATTTGTGTGTAAATAGAGATTTGGAGAATGAAACCTTCAAATACCTGAAAATAAAATAAAAACCATACCATTGGATCAAGATGATGTTGTAGTTAAAATTATAGACTAAAGTTGAGCTGCAACTTCTGCTCAGCCAGGGCACAATCAAATCAAATGACACCAGGACAAATTCAATAGATTGATGTGCAAGATTACGAAGCTAATGCTAAATGCAGAAGGCCGGCCTAAGCAAAACCATTTGCACCATTTCCTCTTGTTTGACTGGTGATGTTAATCTTAAACACACAGTGCTTTGTGTTCTCAGAACAGATGTGACATTTTAATTTAATATCAATTTGATTTCATTCAATATTAAATTCACCCAAACTCTTGGGAGGACAAAAAGATCTTCAGTAAATAAGCATATACACACCAAGAGCAGCTCAAAAACACAATTTCAAACTCATGGAAGGCTTCTCTCTCTTTGTTAAATATACCTCTTATTTGTGTTTTCCTGTTCTCATGTCTGTCTTTGGTCATTTACTTTATGTGGATGTAACCAATCAGAGCTAAATGGCTGGAGTGAGAAAGAGAGAACCTTGAGACCGTCCACAAATTCAATTTTCACCCATTTCTCTCAGGTTGCCGGCACAACAGAAACCAATAGACAAGAAAAGGCTGTTCTGCCTTAAGTGATGCAACATTGTCCCTTAAATAACTAAGCTTCCAGAGAGAAGCAGTAAAGTGGTGAATAGTAATGGGCAAAATAAAAAAAAAGATAGAAGGGCAGAGCTGCAGCAACTATCCTTGGAACAGAATATAAATAAATCTTCAGTAACCCAGAGGACTTTTAACACAACTCGTGCTTCTTCCCACCAAAATACCTGTAGCTTCTACTCGTCTCAATGGCTTTAACCCCGTTACGTTTCCTCCACCCGGAACACAATACATCTAAGGTCGTAAATGGGGAAACTAACAAAACCTGCACACTCAAAATGGGGTTAAAAATAAAAACGAGTCTTCGTAAAGGTAATAGTGAGATTTGTCCCAACTACCACCCACTGAATCTGTCAAAAGGATAGAACTACTAAAACTTATGACCCCAAAACACAACTTATGTGGGAGTCACTAGTTTTGTAAGGGGTTGTTTGAAGGGAAGAACAAACTACTTCTCGTATCGATCCATAAGTATATTAGATTCCAACAGACTAGACTGTACTTTCTTGCCTCTACTTGCAAAAACATTTCACTTCATGAATGAAGCTTGACATCACTATATTGCATCAAAATTTGGTTTGTTGGGAAGTAATGGAAAACTGCAGGTATCTGGTCATTATTTATAATGAGGAGTTGCTTTGTGATAGTGTTTGTAGATGGACAATTCTTCTGCTTAACCTTTATTACGACTGCAATTTAGTTTGCCACAGAATTGGAGACTACAAATAAGATTTGGTGCAGATGACTGCTTTCTTTGCCGATTTTAATGCACACACACACACACAATCTGATAAATTAGTTCAGATATGAACTCATGAATACAAATGTTAAGAAAGGCATCCCTCTAGACTAAAAAATAGGTTATTGGACCTGAGCTGTGGATATGAGGGAAATAGCACAAGCGACTTCTTATGAAATTCATTCTTCTTCACAAATACCCTCAGATTTAGCCTCAGGATCATCGAGAATTTGTTTCTCCAACATACCATTTTGCAACAACTTGTTTTACTGCGTCTTTTTTGCTTCCTGCTGCCACTGAAATACCAAACTGGCGAGCAATTTGCAACAAATCTGCCTTTTACAAGAATTGAGTGCTTCCCAAGTGGGGTTTTCAATAAGATTCCAAAGTGAACTCCATTTTTTTTTGTGCAGTAATCACAATTATTATTGTTATTTTTGTAATAAATTCAAAAACAACCAACAGAAAAACATCTGTAAAAAAGCCCAATTGTTCCACTTCCTCCCCCCAGAACCAAACGCAAGACATCCAAGATCGTAAATGGGGAAACTAACAAAAACTGCACACTCAAAATGGGGTTAAAAATAAAAATAGGGTTTTGTTTTCTTAAAGGTGATTGCGAGATTTGTCCCATCCCAACTACCACCCACTGAATCTATCAAAAGGATAAAAATGACCCAAAACAGAACTTATGTAGGAGTCAGTAGTTTTGTAAGGGGTTGTTTGAAGAAAAAGAAAAGAAGAAAGCAAAGAACAACTTAATTCAGACACTCAAACTCAGTATTCCCAAAGAAGGCCAGCTGATGGTGCTGAACCTTCTGAGCCACACTCCCCAACTGAACTGAGAGTCAGAAGCCCAGCCAGTCTGATTAGCAACAGCCCACAGCTGAGCTCTACTTCAGGTAGACCTGATGAGCAGGGTGAGCTGTGACCTGGTTTGTGTTCAAGAAAAAAAAAATCAAACAACTTTTCGTATTAATCCATAACACCCCAACCCCCCAAATGTCTACGTTTCTCACTGTGATAAATGGGAAAGCACATATCAGTGTGGTCGTCTGAAAGCTCAACTGGATGAACTGTGCTCTTATGGGAACTAAGCAGGTGCCAGCAATTGAGCCTGATTGCCTGAAGAGAGAGGCAGCCATGTGACACCTGAGCCAGAATTTCAGAATGGGAGAAAATGTTTCATGATTATAAACACATTGGAGCAATTTCAGAAAGAACAAGCTGCCCATTTAAAATCATCCCCCTCCTTTAGGACCAAGAGTTTCTCCCACATTTTTTCCCACAGATAATGCAAAACCTGACTTTTGCATTATCTGTTGCACTGAAGGTGCAAAGCGGCCACATATTTTAAGGTTACAACTTGAAAAAAGGTGAAAAAGAAAAGCTGATATAATAAGCCTTTTATTTTGTAATATCATCACACTCCCTTTACCCGCATTACAGCCATTTCAGCTTGAGAAGGGTTTCACAAGGGATGCCTTTGAAGGAAAGATGCTGTGGATATTATCTTCTGGAGTTATGTTTTCCCTCTTAAATCTAATGGATTTCATAAGAAGTCGCTTGTGCTATTTCCCTCATATCCACAGCTCCGATCCAAAAACCTATTTTTCAGTCTAGAGGGATGCCTTTCTTAACATTTGTATTCATGAGTTCATATCTGAACTAATTTATCAGATTGTGTGTGTGCATTAAAATCGGCAAAGAAAGCAGTCATTTGCACCAAATATTATTTGTAGTTTCCAATTCTGTGGCAAACTAAATTGCAGTCATAATAAAGGTTAAGCAGAAGAATTGCTCATCTACAAACACTATCACAAAGCAACTCCTCATTATAAATAATGACCAGATACCTGCAGTTTTTCATTACTTCCCAACAAACCAAATTGTTTTGATGCAATATAGTGATGCCAAGCTTCATTCATGATGTAAAATGTTTACTAAATGTTTTTGCAAGTAGATAGAGGCAATAAAATAACAGTAATACAGTCTAGTCTGTTGGAATCTAATGTACTTATAACTATCATCTTCTGCTGAGGATCATGTGGAACTGAGGATTAAACTAATCCTTTCACAGCTGTTGTTTAGTTAGTCATCACACATAGTCATGCATGATCAGATGTCTTTCACTATTTAATTTAGTGCAATTCCAGTTTTTCTGTTCATCTTTTTAAAGCATGTATCTTCTCATTGAATTGTATGTGGGACAAGGCATGCAAATGATCTCAGGGTATAAATTATGCAAGGACATTTTAGGACATTGTGCTCAAAAAACTTTAGGCACCAGGCTTCTTAAATACCTCTCCATCTGGTACAGATGCAGTACAGTGTCCTCTAACTTGTTTTTTATTTTCTAATTTAATTTGGTCATAATGAAATCAAAGAGATGCATTTTAAGCATCCTGATATCTGACAAACTCAAAGGCAATTACTTACTAGCTCCCAGAGTTGTTGAGATGAAGACTGTCTTCCGGCTCAACCTTCCTGTTCATGTGTCTTGTTAGCGGAGCAGCTCAGTCATAAGGTTCAGTGTTCTGAAATAAGGAATGAGAACCTTTCAGTCCCGACGGAGGGCCAGACAAAGCCTGTTCAACCAGCAGCTTGGAACTCTCTCAGCTGTGAGAGGGTTCAAAGTCTGGGTCAGTTTGTATGTAACAAAAACATCCTCCATTACTGTTGAGCGTTGCACTACCTACGCAACTCCCACTCGCAAGCTAAAAAAGATGCCTCAAAATCTACTATTAAGTTGAGCCTTGGAAGCCAGGGTGATTGGAGGCTAAAAAATAGAAATTAAAACTTTCTCCTATTGACATGCTTGACTGCGTTGCTTTGAATTTGTATTCGGGTGTCATGTATACTTGGCTTATAGATTTTTATGTTTTGTTTTTCTTGTTTTGGTTTGTTGCCTTGCCATCACATGCTAGTACACAAGGACCCAATGTTACTTGCAGGTTGTCTTTTTTTTCCCCACATAGTTTTCACAGTCCAGTTGTTGTTCAGAGAATGCAACAAACTGACATGTTGGGTCACGTAGTTCTTTCAATAAGAGTCCATGAACTCAAATTTTAATATTTATTAGTCCAAAGAAGCAGCCGCTTGTCACTCTGTTTCTATGTACACTGTGTGTGCTGACTCAAAATAGATGTGCCAGCTGACAGAGTAGGAGGAACCAACTCGTCTTTCTTTTGTCAAAAGCATGTACTGGGAAATAGGATTTGAGGTTAGTGAGATAACTTCAGGTTTATCTGCTGACAATGGTTCACTTCTTACTGGGGTACATTGTTATGCTAACCTATACTGCACACCTAACCTGGTCTAGTGCAGGTTTTGCTTCAGGTATTCTCGCACGGCTGACAGAGCACTGTGTAGAATGGTCTGGCTGCACCTCATTATTCTGCTATAGTGTTAACAAAAAGCTCTTGTGTTTATTTCTTTAACCCGGTCACAATTGCCTTGGGCAAGGCTAAGAACAGAATGCACCAATGGCATTTACTCAAAATAGTGATGAGAGAATTGTTTTGATGGACCATTTGCATGCAAGGAGGTGGCACTATTATTAAAATAGATAACTGACCAAAAAGAAAGTTAAAAAAAATAAATAAATCAACAGGGCTGCTTTATTTCACAATCCAAATCTTTGGCAAAACTTAAAATTTTCAGCATGTAGGTTGCTGCCTGGAGGTTATTTTTGTTCTTCATAGTGAAACAAATTTTGGAAATGGTAAACTTATCTGCATGAGACAGCCATATAAAATGTGTGGCCAATGGCAGGTTTATATCCGCAGTCCACATAATAGAACGATGGCTGCATTCCAAATCGCAAACTTTAAAAAAAAAATTTTTAAATACCTACTACAGCTGCCCTCAAAGTTTGTAATGTTTTGTGCAGTGTGTGTATACAATTGGGGGCATACTATGTCATAAAATGGTGCTGTTTTGGCAGCTCGTGCTTGTGTATACTGACACATGACACTGTGACTTATGTCATGAAAAGCATGCTGGTTTGCATACGGGTATTTTTGGCATACTGCATTTGAGGTACCATATTATGGGGCATTCTAAAAAAAATTTTTTCCTGCATAGTATGGTAGTATGAATGTTGGACTTCATGGTATGTTCAAGATATCAGATCAGTACATACAAAAGCATCTCCTACTGACCAATGAATACTTTTGGAAAATGGCATCGCAATTCCTAAAAGCAAGAGGGTCTCTGAGGATGGCAAGAGTTTTTTTTCCCCCTCTGCCAAGACCATCAAACCCCTTTTTCTTTCCCTGACAAGCACAGATATGAAAGATACAGATGCTCAGTGGAGGAACCCAGGTCTTCTTTGCTTTATCTTTTTTCTGTTGACAGCAAGAAACTTCAAGGCCATGTCATTGTCCTACAGGCCTTTGTACAACAATATAATCCTAAAACAGACTGATAGAGTCCAAAAGCCTTATATTTGCTGACCTTATAAGATTTGCAGACAAGCCTACTTACCGGTTTGAATTGTGTTTTTATTTGTTTACTTGCTCCTAACACCATTTAACACTGAGGGTTGCAGCTGAAAGAATAAGGATTAAACAAGCCATGAGAGTAGGCTACAGCTAATCAGCAGAAATTAATGCAATACACAATTGTAATTATAGCCACATCTACTTGTGCCTTTAATAATGGGGCAGTGATAAGCATATTAGCTTACCCATTCATACAGTCAACAATCTTTTGCCAGCTTTCCTTTCTGGCCTTGTGTAAATATATCAGAAATTGATGCAGGGACCAGGTATCAAAGGTTGTTACTGACATTTGTTGTGTCCAGGTAAACCATTATCACATTTCATATTATTTTTATATAATGCAGAATTTGAAAAAAAGAAAGAAAAAGTAGCTACAAACCCTCCAAAGGTTAACCATGTTTAACCATTTTGCTACCCAGGCCAAATAAAATTAATAATTTACCATGTATTCCTGTAGATTTTATGGCACCTATGCATATTATAACCTTTTTCTTGCTTTACTCTAACGTCTAGAATCTGATCAGTGGCATATGTGGTAGTTATGTACTTAGTACTACAACTATGATTCAACTAATGCAATAAAAGTAAGTTCCCACAACACCAGAATGCATTCTTTTATGCATCTTTTATATCCAGAGTAAAGTCGGTAAATGATACATGGCAACACCCTGCTATATTGAAAAACTGAGTAACTCTAAGACTAGTTGTGAAGCAATACACACACAAAAAAACTAATAAAAAATCAGGAGTGGGTGAGAATCAGATTGTGGATTTCTACTTTGCTGTATTTATTACTACCCAAGTGTTTCATAATCTTGATCTCTAAGATACCTTGTGTTGATTCTTTTAAAGGAGCCTTTAGTAAGCTGGAGAATCACTACATTTCCCTCTATAGCTACAGCAATACTTTGTGCAAACAAATATCGCAGGGAGTGATGAAGGTCGACGCATGACATTCTGTTGTCATTGTGTCATGTTTACTTGAAATCCCCTAAAGTTGTCTGCTGACAGGGTTGTTGTTGTCAGAGCGACTCCCTGTGTGTTTGCCAAGCATAGGGACGGTGATTCATAGGAGCCTGAGCACATTCACATGTAGAGAGCTGATTCTTGATCATTTCCCCACTCGACGGAGCTGCAACTGCAGATTACTTTTTAATTGATGACCAGCAGCTACAAACTGCTCAAGCTTCATATTTATGCCATGTGCCAGAAGCAGAAAGAGCTGCAGAGATTTTTCTCCTTTGTTCCATTGTGCCTTTGAGTGGTTGAGACAGCTCCTCTGGCCTCATGTCAGTCGTATTTTCATACTCCTAGAGTGCATTAAATACCGCCATCTCTTTGAGCCTGTTACTTGACAGCTGCGCTTCAGTGTAAATGAGTAGTTGTCAGTGGTGGTGTGACATCTTCTACAGCTCTAAACACTGCTTGTGGAATTTCATCTCAATCCGTGTTAAAATAAGACTGACAAACTCGTGTTTATTTGTGCATTTGCATCCTTTCTTTCTAATGGAATTGGACAAGTAAGTCACAGGTATCTATATGCTTGCATGGCATTTTCGGAAAGCTCTGAGAGGAGGTTCAATCAGCATCTCTGCATGTGGCTTTTGCAGCATTGCTTTGTATGAGCAGAAAACAAGATGAAGCTTTCCATCAGCAGCGCAACCAAGCCAGGCCCTAAATCTCTCAAAGCTGCATCGGGGCGTAGTGGCGTAGCCAGCAGCGTGCAGGCAGGCAGGATTTATAACATGCTATTTAAATGGATGCATCTCTTTCTTAGTGCTTCTTCAGCGGTTTATGATGAGCACATACCTCCTTGTTCTGTCGCCAGTCACTTTATTAATTTCTATTTTTGATAGCATTTTTGTAGTATTGCTTGTACGTGAAACACAGGCAAACATTTCAACAAACGTGATTCCTCTTGTTCATGAATATTAAACCAAAAAATATCCGATGTATGCTGCCCTATCAAGTGGCATACCAACTGTGAAGAATGAGTGGAACAAGAGAAAGTGAGAAAATGAACTGAGGATTCAGAGAAGGACAGTGTGACTACAGAAAGTAGAGCTGGTTTTAAACTGAACTGCATGCTGACTTGAGGCCAAGCAAAGGATAATATGATATTACAGTGTCCACCCAGGTTTTGTGTGCAGCAGGAAAAGCCCAGCTAATAAAATGAATCATGGCTGCACTCCCATTTTTTGGTGGCAGAAGTCATTCCAGTTAGACAGCATGTGCAAAAGCAAGGTCCTGGAACTGACCCGCCTGACTGTAGTGTAGCCAAATTTAATGGAATTAGTTGCACCTGTGTTTGGCAAGTCCTTGACGGGAAAGGTCTTTTTAGCATCTTCCGCTTGTGAGGGGTCGAACTGAATAAAAACAGGCAATGGTTTCACCAGATAGACCCAATTCTTAGCAGACAAACATGATTAGTATGGGTTCCACGCACAAAACATGTGGATATTGTCCATCTAAAAGCATTATTTTCATATGATGGATATTTTGGTTAGAAAACTGTCCTGAGAACTGACTGTTCATCCTATATGCCTCAAACTAGAGTCCTAAAAGAGTTGGATTGAGGTGAGCTGGGAGGCTGAAATCCATAACATGTGGGAGTTGAAGGTGCACGGACTGCCAGGCGATGGCAAGTCAATAGTAACCTCTGTATTTTCATAGTATTTGTGTGAAACCTGTGAACAACACCTACAATATCCAGAATAAAAAAGCCTCCGTATCAGTTATTGTCTGATTAAGCTCCAGCCAGAGTCTGCTTCAACAAACCGGCCTACATGCTGTCTCATATCTCCTGTGTTTGTGCTTCCTCTTGCCCATTTTCTTCCATCACTCAGTACATTGGCATTGGAAATGTTTGAAGTATCTCCTTCAAACTTAAAGTATTGATCTAAAACCAGAAGGGCTTTTTTTTTATATATTTGTTCTATCAATACCCAACAGAAGGACTCTGTAGCAGCCTGTGAAAAATGAGGTTTATTGTCGTATTGTCGAGCACGGCTATTGATGCGTGGGGGAATAAAATGCTAATATTGTGCAGTTATTGATCGTCTCAGTCAGCCACCAATATGTAAAACACAGGAAGGAGCAGCACGGCTGTAAGTATATGCAAATACAATGTGGCCACGCTGGTCATCTCCGTTAGATTAAAGCATCTAGCTGCTATCTGATTGGAACACCCCTTATCTTTTATACACAGAATGAAACACACTGATCCATGACACAGTGCTTTCATGGACACACAAGCATCTATGCACACACACACACAAGCCCAATGAATACATGCTCTATTGTCTCTTCACCCTGCTGTTCATTTATACCTCAATAAAATGCTTCATTACATAACTGCCCCGACAATCAAAGGTAACACAGTACAAAGGGAGCAGACTAATGTGTCACCTAGCTAATCCAGCCATCAGGAAGGGATTTGGTGGCTTCAGGACAGAAATGCCAAACACCCATATTCAATATTTGAGAGAAAGTAACAGAATTTGTATTATGATTTTATATTTAACCAGGAAAACAGCAGCAAATGTGTTTCTTTTATTTGTATGCATGCAAATATAAAAGTCATCCTTCATAGCACATAATACCAAGATGTAAATTTTGTGATGTGCAAAGTGTTTACATCCTTCCCCTCTGTGATGCTAAAGTAATAACATCCAAATAGGGGAAGAGTTGTCTGATGTCACCAAACTGCTTGCATAATAAAAGGTGTAATTGATCCACTTTGGTCATAACAAAGCCATAAAGGAGAGGAAATGACCACGGACTCCCCCATGGTCTTAAATAGGTCTAATTGGATACAATAAGTGAAAACTTGTGTTATGCTAATCATTATACTACATTGGTAATTAGGCAGGTTATTTTTTTTACTATAGTTAGGCTGTCAGATGGTCTGTTACTTGGATGTTCGACTATATAAATATTACTGTGGCGAGCTATGCGGAGGAGTGATGCTCAAGCCAGAGTTTAATCTTTCGTGCACACGTTAGTGCAACAGATGCTTTTATTTTGACACAGGGAACATACCGGATATAGGGACAGTAGTCGGACATCAAACGCGCTACACTTTTCACTCACGGTACTGACAACATTACACTTAACTAAACTCTCGACCAACTTAAACACAAAAGCACAAACACTGACAAGACTGTTACACTAATATGAACCACAATAACAACATTTATAACCCTAACACATTGAACTCAGCACAACAGTTCAGTCCTAGCGACCGGCTCCGCGATCGCTACATTACTTTTTTATTTTCTAATTTTAAATACAGTGTTGTATAATAAGCCTACCTGTTAATGAACCTGTGCAGTTCCCGCTTCCACCAGTAGGTGGCAGTAGCCATTGTGAAATTTATAAACGTCGTTGTTGGGAAAACGACGTGTTGGTTACATGTCTGGACGTAGCACTGTTCCAGAAATGGAGAGCTGCTATGAAAGTTTAAGGTATGGCTTTGTTTGTGAGTAAGAAAGTTAAGACAAACTGAAAATACGCACGTTCATTTTCTGTTATTCTACTTGCAAGATTAGCCAGTTAGCCTAACAAGCTAACTCGCTAAGCTAGTTTTCTGGGAGAGCTTATCAACCTAACCTAGCCTAGTTTATGTGTTGAATGCTATGTTGATGTTAGCCTCTCCATTGTAGTGAGTATATAGTTAATTAAGGCTGTGAATGTAGTGTTACTACTTAATTCAGTTTGACACTTCATATTCTTTGTATATGAGCTTCTGTAATGTGAGAACATGTAGCTCCTGTTTATACTTGGTGTTGACCGGTAGGGATTTTTTTCAGGATAGTTACTGATGCCAGTTATTGGTAATGAAGGATTTAAACATTTTTTCCTTTATGTTTTGTGTTTCATGTGTAATTTAATTAGAACATTTGAACATTTTTCACTGTTAATAAGGCATACCTCATCACATGTAACCATTGACTACAGATAGAGATGGCTGTCACTGAGCCAAATTAATACAGTCCTAATTCATTTATTTAATTAGGAATCTGATAAAACATAACTATCAACCACTAATTGGGGGAAAAAATGCTGAAAATCCAATCTGATCTTTGGCCAATTATTAGTCAGCTTCTAGTTTACACCCCAGGATCTTTTGCATAGCTAACCTTTGGGTCACTGTTTAACTATCAGTTTCTGTTCCTCCAGGCTCATACAGTTTCAGGCCAATTTACCCCCGTTACACCCTGTTTGACAATCGGAGGAGAAATCTGGTCTGGGATTAGTTGGTAATGTGAGGAGTGTAGGGATTTGCAGTGGAGTTAAAGCAGTGGATGCTGTTGTCAAGCAACACTAAACACTGTCACCCTTCAGGCTAACATTTGCTGCAGATGTTAAAACTGAGTGTTAAAACCTCCAGTTTTCGCTGAAGGATAAACAAGCCGTGTTGAATGCATCTTTACAACCTTTTTTTTTTCACATACAGACTCGTTCAGCCTTCTGTCTTTTCTTCTCACTGCAAAGCATGTTTAGCACTACAGCAAGTTGTTGCTCCACAGTTTTTATTTTGTTTACATCTGCGTCCCATTGAGATCACACTGCTCCCTGACTGCTCCCTGTGGCACCAAAATCATTTCCTGTAGTGTGCGATGCTTCTTTATTTTCAAATCTTGTACAGTGTTCATGTCTGAGATTAAAGAGAAGAGAGAGAGAGAGAGAGAGAGAGAGAGAGAGAATATATGTGCGTGATACAACCCAATTTCAAATTTTGTTAGGATTTTAAAACTCCTGTAGTGTGAGCCTGGCCATGTTAACTGCCATGTTACATATGTCTGTTGACTGTATTTTCAGGATCCTCAAAGACCTTACTAACCAACTATTCCATTAGCTGCACTATAAAAGGCTTTTAATCATTTGCCCAGGTTGCAACTCTATTTCTGGTCAGGTAACACACAGGCCCACTTTTTTTTGTTTTGTTCAAGAAATACTGTAATTGCTTTTTACTGTTTCTGGGGTTTTTAAAGATCACTCTTAAATTACCTTGTTGAGAAGCCAATGGCCTCTGTGACCTGATACTAATACATCATTCACAGTCAGGCTATAGTATCCATTTGTTGTGTTTGTGCTTATTGAAAATCACATGAACTGTGTCATCATTCATAATGCTAAACATCACATGAGGCAGGTACATGACTTAAGGATGTGTTATTAAAGGCAACTATACTGTTACCATTTTAGGCCAGTTTTTCAAGGTGTGTGGCAGATAAGTTGTCCTCCAGGAAGCTTGGAACAAGTCGCAGTTCTCCTCTGGATTTAGGCTGTCTCAGTTGCTTCTCTCCACTCATGTAATCCCAGACTGACATGATGATGTTGATATCAGTGCTCTGTGGGGACCGCACCATCTGTTACAGGACTCCGTGTTCTAACAACTGAAGATGGTTCTTTATGGCTGTGGCTGTGTTTGGGGTTGTTGTCACGCCACAGAATGAATTTTTAGAAAGATCAAATGTCTCCCTGGTGGGATTGTGATGGATAGCAATCTGTGCTTCTCAGCATTGCGGAGGATAATAATTATAACCATATCCCCAACTCCAAACCTGCGAGGAAGCCAATGATAATAATAATTCTTTGTTGAAACAAACTTTCTACAAGGACGGGTGTCTGCTAAGAACAAAGTGTCTTCTGTTAGAGCTACAGCGAATGTTAGCATTTTTTGCAAAGGTACCTAAAAGTAAAAACCTCTAAAACATCTACATATCACTGCACAATAAGTTATAGTGTCATACCAGAGGAGTAATTGTTCCAATACCTCATGGGTGATATCGGGTTAAACTATCCCATTCATTTAACCATCTTTTTCCAATTGTAGTTATGTTCAATATTTATTCTAATCTTATTTCAGTACTGTATTTTGTATACAGTAGTTTCACGCCAAAACCTGAACCAGCAAATGGTTTTCTGGAACATATGCAGCAGTTACATTCATAGCTGTCATCCATCACAGATGCTCCATGAAGCTATGCTATGCTAACTTGTATGGAATTTTTTAGATCCAGATAAGATAAAAAAAAATAAATCTTGGGGGCAGCTGTGGCTCAGGTGGTAGAGCAGGTTGTCCACTGATCGTAAGGTTGGTGGTTCGATCCCCGGCCCCTCCACATGCCGAAATGTCCTTGGGCAAGACACTGAACCCCCCCCCAAAAATTGCCTCAGATGTACGTCGCTTTGGATAAAAGCGTCTGCTAAATGAAATTGTAGAACTGAAACAGTGCCACCGATTAGCAAATCATAAGCATATAATCTAAATTGAGAACATTAAAACAATATCCAATTTTGTCCACTTTTGGGTGTTTAGTCACTCAAGAATAGCAAAAAATGAGTCATCCTAATAACGTCTTGTAGCCTAACAGCTGGTTAAAGGTTGGTTAAAGAGCCACACTGATACTGGATGTTTGGGGCCAATACTGACTTTAGGGAGTAAAAAAAATGGAATATTGACATATCAGCCAATGTTGTTTGTATATGCAGTGTGTTGGAGTTATATGGCAAAGGGTAAATGACATTTTTAATTAACTTTCCAGCAATGCATTTCACAATCGAGTTAGCAATTTACCATAAAAACGAAGCTCGACTTTGCACTGCCATCTGTTCAGCCGTGAAACATACTCTGCTACCTGTGCTGCAGACAGTGCTGAGAGGATTGTAAACGATAGGCTCGAAGCTGCTCTGCAAAGCAAACTGTGTTGAAACCCATTACTAATTGCTACCAAGGATCTTTTTTTTGCATTAATTTCCGTAAAAGAAAGTTTTCATATCGGCGTATCTTGCACAATGTACAGTATGTACAGACAACAGGCATCTGCGATTAGACAGTATTGACCAACCCATATATCAGTGGGTTTGATTTCTTTAAAAAAAATCAAATTTTTTGCCTTATAGATCTTTGCAGCTAGGGAAAAGACTACAGTATGTTGCTGTGAGGAAAATGCAGTTTGTGCATATATAAGCCTAACCTACTACTGCGGACAGCAGTGTCATATTGATTGACTGAATACGTGCTGTCATAAGCCTGATCAATAAATCAGGCAGGCCATGAAAAAGAAATCCATAATTTATATCACATCCATGAGTTGTCCTTGGGTCTGTCTGTCACGGAGAGTCAGTGGGTTCTTTTGAGGACCTCCTTGAGAAATGTGGTGCATGGCTAAACTTGGCTTGTTTTTATAGCAGTGCCAGTGTGTGTCTTTAATTTTTGTCCTTACTTTCTATTGTAGTAGATGCTGAACAGCTGTGTTTGTTAAGAGATTTACACCATGAGAGTAAAAGACTCGGAGCTCATCTGCTTCCCACATGAGCCTCACCCCTGTTGCTTTATTGAAGGAAATGAAGCTAGACATACCAAGCAAAGCGGCATCAGTCAAAAGACTTCCTTCATTTTTGTCACTTTCCTCTCTTGTCTGTCTCTCTCTCAAGCCCGCGGAGCTGATTCTGAAATGCATAATTAAATCAACACAAGGATTAAAAAACCCATCTCTAAAGAAGCTGTGCTAAATTGAAAACTCCATGTGCTTGACCTGCTCCTCTCCACAGCGTGACTGTAAGCTGATCAGACAGTTGTGGTTTTGCAGAAGCTGTGTCTGTGTGTATGTTTGTGCGTTAATGTGTCTTTGCACTTTAATGGCATAGTGACGAGGCCACCTAGAATATGAAGGAGCCACTAAGAGGAAATGATCAAAGAGACACAAGCAGCAGGGTTGCGACAACCTTAAACCCTAATGTGTTCATTACGCTCATTTCGCACACTCATGGAGTCGGTGTGCAGGAGCTCTGAAACCACAATAATGCAAATGAGATTGTTAATAAAAGTAAATGGCAAGAAATAATCAGTGCATCTATAAAAGTCTCATAGAATATTCTGTGTAACTCAGCATGACTGAAGAGTGACTGGAAGTTTTCATCTCTGTTCTTGGAAAATGTAAAACTGGGAAAACATAATAGAAAACTTTCAGTGTGCTTTCAAAGTTGCTACCAGAAGCACAGACACAAATTGTATTTTGTACAAAAGAATCCCCAACCCCATCTCTGCTGTTTTCATTTCAAGTTTATGAAGTCTGGCTATATCAATATATCATTTTATGTAACGCATGATGAAGCGGATTGAAGCATCATACAGTTATGCTTCTCTGTTACACTCTTAGCAGCGAGATCGTCAACGTACTGTATCATGAGAACAGCACACTCTGACCTATATACTCCGCTCATTAGCCTCTAATTAAACTACAGACAACACGGCTCACAACAGATCAATCAACAAGGGATCTAGGTTGTCACTGAAATGTTGTAGTGGATGTTTAAGTCTTTCAGCCTAGTCATCGCACGTGTATTTCAGTACTTTATCCGTGTGCAGAGGATATAGCCGAGATGCTAATAAGGTTTTGTTTCACAGAACCTATCTGTTGTAAGTCTGGGAATATGCTGTGCGTTGATTGACTCAGTCACAGTGTCTCTGTAAAAGTAAGCCATGTGAGACTTGATGGATTGCATTTCCTGTGAGAAAAAGCATATGTGGTGCTTTTCTGAGATTTATGTCACCTTATCATTGCAGATGCTGGAAAATCCAATTTATGCCTGTCTCAGTTTCTTTTCAAATTTATTCTTTCTTCACCTGACATCCGCAGAATGATTGAAGTGAAGGGAGAAAAAAAACGTGGAGAGCCTGCAGTAGTCATCACCTCTCCAGTGGCATTTATAATTAAGATGAGAGTTTTTTTTTTTTTTAATTCGCTGAGCAAAACAGTTATTTGCACAAGCTGAAGAGCAATTCTCTTTTCACGTTGATGAAGGGCTCATTAAACAAAAATCCTAATTGGCCACACTTTTCCTGCCTACTTCACTGCTCATTCTAGGGCTACTTTATTTTAGGGTCCAACTATTACAACTATTACTCTTCATTCTACCCCATTATTAAGTGCACAAACACTGACTGCAATTTGTCCTTTCCTTTACCTTTTAAAACTCATTTTTTGTCATTGTGTTTCTACGTTTTCTCCTCTTTAGATATGCAGTACCCGCTGAGGCACCGGATCTCACGTGGTCACTCCTATGAAGAGCGAACTGTGTGGAACCCAAAGTACTGTGTGGTTGCTGACTGTCAGATGCTGCTTCTGAATGAGGAGGAGGTGGTGAGATCAGACAGTACAAACTCTTGTCTGTCATGTCTCTCTGTATCACCATTGTCTCCTCTTGTCCTTATTTTCCCTCATCAATGCGATTTTATTTGCTGTAAACCATTTCCTATCCACCCATTTCTCCATATAGGTGTATATTTTATGACACATCTGACTTTAATAGGTGTTGTCATGTTTACTAGTCACACTCTCAGGAATAATAGTAATATTTACTTACTACCCATGGAAAAACTCAAGCTCCCGACTGGAACTTGTGCTGTGTGGGAACTCAATCGCCATTTACATTCATCCGTCTTACTATTGAGACCACCAGTACCCAGGTTAGCTGAGGCCAGCTCTTTGCCTCCATTGTTTTGATTAATGTCACTCTAGATTATGCAAGTTTCTGGGAGATTAGAGGTCCCGTCGTTAGGCTACAAACCAGGATTCAGCAGGGTAATCTAAATTGCATTGTTCACTCAGCAATATCCTTGAGAATCAGCTTTGTGTATTCAAAGCCCCTGCATACCCACAGAGCACCAACAACACCTGTTTTGGCTTGTTAGGAGTCTTAACAAGACTGACAAATTGCAAAAATTAGGCAATATTTGAAATCAATATCACACAGAAATCTAATATTTATATACAGTGAATAACAATTTTGAACATCTTGTTTTATTTAATTTCTCTTTCACAATAAAACAAAACAGAAACATAATAAGGAAAGCAAATTGTGCAGGTGAGGTTAAAAAACAGCCGGAGGCTTATAGAAGAAATCTCACCTCAATAAGCACTATAAGCAAATGCAAAAGTTGTGAATAAGCAAACAAGCAACAACAGAATTAAAATACAAAGTAAACAGATGGAGAAAAAAAATGTAATGGGATGTATGTGAATGTATGCTTATCAGTGTGTATGCAAAAAAAGAGAGATAAGGACAATTATATTCAGATATGATCACTAAAATGGTCAAAAAGGTAAATAAACTGATGTTAGATACAAGGAACTGTTAGAATATTAATCATGCAAAACAAACTCTTTGAATTGAGTGAACTAAAATAGCCCTATAACAGGGGTGTCCAAACTTTTTTCCCTAAGAGCCACATACAGAAAAATATACGAAGGACTGGGCCACTTACTAGAGGTGAGGTATACTGCCTCACTTCTATTACATAAATGTTAGTAAAATCAATCAAATGCAGGTAAATCACATTTGAGCAAGCTAGCTATCATTTGCTTAACCTTCTCTCTTCACCGCTCGACGCCAGTGTAGGACGTGAAGGCCTGATGTTTCGTGTCATAATGTCGTCGTACATTGTACTCTTTCATCACTGCAACAGTTTCATTGCAAATCAAACAGGCACACTTCCGGTTGGTTTCAATGAGAAATATTAATTTTTCAAGTTTGAAATTTTCTGCACTCACTTGCGATCTTGCGTTTCTTTGGTTACGCCATTTCTGGTGACCCTCTGCAATTTTTTTCTTTGATTGCTAGCTTTGTAGAGACGCTACCTTGTTCGAGACAGATGCTCCACCTAGTGTTATAACTAAGAACTACAATACAGTTAAACGCAAATATTGTGTGCGGGCCATAATCCCCTATATTTTTAGTCTTTGATATGGGCCAATTAAAAATGGATGGCGGGTTGTATTTGGCCCTCGGGCCATAGTTTGGACACCCCTGCCCTATAACTTGATATAACCTTAAAACATATGATTTGAGTATAATTTCATAAACGGTAATGTTGAGTTCTACTCCTCCTAAAGTCCAATAATGTAATATTATATGTGTTTACTTCACAATGCTGATGAAGGATATGCAGTGTCAGAGTAAGAAAATGTATCTTGGTTTTATTGTAATACTGAGTTGAGCCACTGTGGGGCCTAACTCTCCATAATGTAAAGCTACTACAGTATATAACGAATTTGACAATTTCAAAACTTTCCTCATATAAACTGTACTAGATTGATTTCCCCCGTGGTTCCATTAAGTCAGAAACAAATATATCTCACCATTTGTAATTCCTGGCATACCTTTGCCCAGCTTAAAATTGAGCCCTTGTGCTGCAGTGAGAGCCAGACACAGCTCTTGCCAATCACTTATACACATTAGTCTGCCTGTGACTGAGCCTGGATGACTACATGCACATATAGAGCACACAAATATGATCTGGTAGGACTCCAGATGGCTTTTAACTCGATAGGATCCTGTCATTAATTGTTTAAATTACTCAAAGTGTAACTTTTAAATAGGCATGCTTCAAACTGTTTCTTTGTACTGATAAACAGTCTGTTGTACTGTGTGTAAGGTAAAAGGTTCAATTTCAACTAATGCCGTCATCTCAGAACCATCAGCAACAAACTAAGTTAAAACTCTCTCAGGGAATTTTCTCAAACCCGCTTCTGTGAAGAGAACACAACCTCTCTTAGGGACTCTGGCAGGTTTTGCTAGAACTCTTTGATCTGTGATCGTAGATTTAACCTCTGAAACTCATCTCTGCCTATCAAAGTTACATATTTAGAAGTTTTTCTGTCAGAATTAAACCTTCCTGTCTTAAAATGGCTTAGATGCAATGCCTGCCTCTCTAAACTCACCTCTCCCTGCTCACTGCAGCTTAAGCACACCACATAACCTCCAACCTCACCTACAAACACTATAAATCTACGCTGCCTTACACAATCGCAAGTTGGAATTCAAACCTTCAAACCTTCTTCCAAAGGAGAATAATGATACAGAAAGCAACAACCTGAAAGTTGACAGGATTGATTCCTGAGCTTTGTTACTTTCGAAATGCTGGTTTGAATCTGTGTTCATCTGTAGCCTAAATTGCCAAGTGGAAATGCTGAGCCATGGCACTGACTGCTTATTTTGCTCATATGCCTTCCAGCATATAAAACACACCATATGGACCCGTTAACAAGGTAAAAAACTTAATTTTCACTGGATGGAGTGTTTAAATGGGCAAGCACCCTGCTTTAAAGTCACAAAAGCACCTGGACAGGGCATCATTACTGGACTTGCCAAGCCTTTTTACATACCAGTGTGACTACTGGAACTGGGGAGAGCGATGCGGCTTCAGTCATTCTTTGTCTGAAATTACTGAGGTATGCCGTGCTGAAATCGGGTAATAATTGCAGGGAGCAATTATTTCAATCGACCTGCTGGCAGCATTTCCACTACAGTGCTTTTTGTTTCACGGCAACAAAGAACAACAGCTTTTAAATGCATCCATCTCGAGACCCAGACTTGGAAAGGTCATCTCTAACGCTGCTGGATTTCTGTCATGTCAGCAAATTGCAGGTCGAAAGAATGATACAGTCTTATAACGCTTTGCTCCAGATAGAGGTGTTTAGACACATAAACAAGCTCCGGGAGAAGGTGTCAAAGCATGAACTGCTGTGGATAAGCAGTGGAGGTCAAACGTTTATGTACACATAAGAGACATGTATATCATGGTAGTTCTTTTAGTCACTCTGTGGCAAAGTCACACAGTCTAATCATTCTTTCACACAGTACAAAGTGAGTGATTTGATCCGAAGTTGGCAGCATCAATACAGCTTCTATAGCTATAGATATCCCTGCATATTGGTAAATGTAATCAAGCAACAGAAAAGGTAATAACAAATTAATTTCTGTGAAGAAGACCCACTTGTTCCCTTTCTCACGTGCGATGCAGTGCTTTTCAGCGTACAGCAATGAAAACATTGTGACATTTGGAAATACACTTAGATGATTAACATTTTGCCACAAATTAAAAATGAAAAAGGATTTGGATTGAGGCTGATGGATTTACTCTATTGCATGCTGAGCTTTTTCGTGATAGCAAAATGTATTTATTTATCAAAGGAAATGTGCATAAGTGGTGCATACCTAAATCTGTATAGATGAATGAATTAATAATGTGTATTTGCCTTTGTGTACTCTTTACTTGCCTGACTTTGGCCTGTATGTTCCTCTACTCTGCACTAAACCCAGTAGAGAGAACAGAAATCTGAAAGAGAGGAATAAAATCAATGTGTACAGCAAGACTTTAAGTCTCTGGACAAAAGTTCTGATTGATTGTTGGCTGTAAAGAAGTTACTGTAGGGGTTTTAGTAAACAGTCACTCTTTCATGCCTGACCTTTTGTTTAATCTTTGTTATTCTGTTTTCCATTGAAATCCTCTTTCATTAGTCTCTCTCCTCATCCCTAGTTCCTACTTCTCTATTCGTGCTTCATGAAGAGACATTATGAGAGTCATTATGAAAAAGTAGAATTAAAGTGTATCCGTGATAACAGCTGATGCTGATATTGTCAGTGTAATAGGCTGTCTGCTTATACATGACAGGTTCTTAATCACAAGACAAATTATGCTTCTGCAAACACAAAGAGCCAAAATGAAAAACAAGAGTGAATGCAAAAAGGAAGGGATAACAATCTCAACATTCAGCGTGTCACATTACTGGAGGGCTGCGATGTGAAGGTAATAAAACTGGGGGGGAAAAAGGTGTGACTCCAGAGGGATTTCTAGTTTAGACTTTTCTCATTTTCACCTTCAGTTTGTTGTGCAGCCTTCGCTTGTTCCTCGGGCCCTCGGAGCACACTGTGCATACACTGATCCTGCAGCTCATTACTACATTTCTAAGCTGCACTGGGCTGCCAGTAGAGGGGGCTGATGATTAGACTCAACACTCAAAAACTCCTTTTTTAAATTCAAAAGGTTGTGTTAGTGTTTAAACTCAACCTGAAATCAATTACACTTTATTGTTTTACTATTGTAATCAGATCAGTGATTCCATACATGGCAAAAGTAATCTTACCATAATTGGCAGAGAGTGAAAAGAAACATCACTTCCTGTTTGCAGTGTTTTCCTAAGTTAATTGTTTTATAGAAAATCAGTTAAATAACTTTATTATTTCCTCAGAACAATTGTAGTTTAACATTTGAACTTTCATTCAGAGTGGTAATCATTTATTTCTGGCGCCTTTTTCAGTTCATTCGGTCACATCGCACTGCACTGATATTCTCTGAGCAGCTTCAGCCTTGCTCAGGAGCACCTGCAAATAAGTTTAGCAGTGGCAGAGGGTCATTCCTCTTATACTGTAACTCATTCAAACCTTCCTGCCTCGATTTTTCCACTTAGCCCGGGGACTTTTCATTCATCCATATGATTGTTAGCTTGCCAGCTCCTCTGACCTTTACTTACCATCTCAAAGATTAATCAATAGAGTTATTTTAGTGCTCTGTGGAAACGATCTCTAATGAGTTAGGAACACATGTTCTACAAATTATACAGTGAAAATGGCTCAAATACAGGCAACAAACTAAAAATGTGGCTGTTTCCCCCAATTTTAATATTTTAGGCATCTGAATGTAGGGTACTCGTACTCTTCAAATAAATTATTACTCTGTCACTGAGTATGAAACATGAATAATTGGATGAGAACATAAATAATGGATTATTAAATGACTTATTATTATAATAAAAGCACAGATATACTCCAACCCCTGCTCAAAACCAGTGTTCCTGGAGCGATTCAGGCCCTTACTGTACCGTGTATGACACTACAAATTGTTGCAGTGAATAGTGGTTCAAATTACAGCGTATATTGCTTAGTCATTATGGCTCAGACCACCAGACACCGTCTTTACGTCAGAGACGGTGTCAGTGAGAGCTGTCCTTAAAACCCAAGTCCCACGAGGCAAGTAAAGAGGCGACTCGCCGAGAGGATCAGAGCGAGATAAGCAGACGGACATGGAAACAGAGGAACAGAGAAAACAAGACAGACAGGGTGCCGCATTGAGTTGCGAGGTGTGAGGATGTTCGATAAGCCATTATCACTCCACTTGGAGGACATCAGGCCCTTTCCCTTTTTGTTTGACTCACCACTTTCTCAACACAACCATTCTTTCTGCCTTTGTCTGTTTAATCTTTTGGTGCCAAACGTTTGGTATGCGAGCTATAGGAAGATGTGGGCTGACACAGACTGATGTGCTGCTAATGCCTGCTTTGTTTTATTCAATGACCACTCATTTATCAGGACGACTACAGCTATTGTGCACTGTTGGCCCAACACAGTATACATGGTGACCAGAATAACCACAACAACCTAGATAAAGAGCCTCAGTCACTATTCAATGTGCATTTCATACATTTTTGTGCAGCCACCATTTTTCTTCCTGCTGACTTTCTTCCTTGGTATTCAGTCGACTCTGTCACTTCTGTTAGATTTATTCAGGACTTTATCTGACTTGAATTTCTTGCTTTATGTAAGTGTCTCTACCTTGCTCTTTGTTTATCAGCGGATCTGTCGCTTGTTGTTGCAGGAGAGGCGCGCTGCGTCATGCAAGGTCCATCTTCTGCGTCGCACCATCAGCGTTCCAGTGGAAACACAGTTTCCAGAATTCCACAGCCAGCTGTCCACCGAGAGCGGTAAGCAGCCTGAGGACATACCTCTGCAGTGATCAGGACACACACAATCACACAACCACACACATGTATATACTAGAAATAAGTAAGGGGCTTTCTTGTTACCATTTGTTAAGAGACATCATATATTGTTAAAACTGTAAGAAATCAGAAGAGCTTGGTGCTTTTTTAGTTGCTTTGCTCTAGTTTTGACCTTTTGGTGCTCAATGCTGCTTAATTTGAGCTTAGAGTTGAACTTAAGAACTCAAATGTAGATGCTTGTTCAATAAAAAGGTCAAACGGTGAGTGTAACTCAAGAGAAGCACTTCTTTCTACTCCTCAGCGATATGACCACTCATACACTAATACGTGCCAGTGAGCTTTGCATTGCTCACATGCCTGGGTGAGACTCATGAAATTCTTTTCTTCTTCATATCCACTAGATGGAGAGCTCGCTGCTTTATAGCACTGCTCTGCACTTAAGCACTAAGAGAGACACTCAAAAACTCTTTCAAAGAGCCTTTGTTATGCTGCACTTTTCCTGGCGCTTTTATGAAAATGTGATAGTGCAGTTTATTGAATACTTACACGAGATGCAGGCGTACATTGTCAATAGACGAGATGGCAAAAGCTGGTGGAGTCTGTCGATGTGATTAGAATAAAGACATAGTCAAAATGAGACACTAGGTGGCACTGAGGTTTGAAGCATTTGTAACCCACAGTTACTGTTGCTTTGGTTGTTAGCTGGCATGCAACCTAATGTGACCCACCTTTAAATCAGTGTGTGCAGCAATTATTTACTTTTAGGAGCTTTTTTTTTACTATGCAGTCACATTATATTAGTTAAATCCTGCGTTACTGGATATCCTAGATTGTCATCTATGCATGGATGGTTTGTGATTCTTTGCAGCAAGCATGGTCATGATTCTATTACAGACACTCCATGCTCAAGGACTGTTGCAAAGTGTTGTTTAGTGTTTTTCACATCTGTCTGTCTGAGCGAGCGAGTCAGTGAGTTCATGGTTGGATTGATGTGCAGTGGCATCTGCAGGTTGGCCTAACCTTCACCATTTGAGGGAGACATTTAGTTCAGTTTTAACAAAAGTATGACTGAAGGACACCTCAGAGTGTTAAATGTATTCCCTGGTCCTTCAGCTAAAAAGACTAAATATATTTAATTCTCAAGGAATCTGTTCTTTTAGTTAGAGCAACACGTCATGTTTGTTGAGACGACTTTTAAAGTGTAGTTTAGATAAATGCTTTACATATCACCAGTTTTCTTCTTTCTTGCACTTTGTTTTGGGCACTTATCTTTCTTTTGTCCTCTTACCCTTTGTCCCTCTAGTAAGGTCGCATTTTTGATGATACTACGATGAAGGCTGGATAATGAGACAAGCAGAAACGTCCTTCTGTCTTCCCAAAGTTATGGCTGATACCCAGCATTCTCTGCATAGCGCATATTTGGTTCCATAAACAGGACGTGCTGCAGTTGCTCGGTGCTAAATCACTCGTATACACACGATCAGAAAAATCAGAGGAGAGTTTTGAAACATGAGCGTCTCATGTTGTCATCTGTACTCACAGACACGAGTGATGACATGACGATGAGAAACCAGCACAAGAAACATCATTATGCTGGATGTCTGTGATTAAGAGACGGAGGCTAAAAGAATAAACACAGTCTGCCAGCCTCTTTACTAATTACAGGTTAGCTTCGCAACTTTGCCAATGACAATTGGAGACATTTCCATGATGATTATGTAAGATAATTGCTGATTCAGATTTCCATAGTCAGCATACACAGTTCTGCATGTAGGCCAGAATACATTACAATGGTTGTTCTGTCATTCATTTAAATACAACTTCATACTTTCAGCTGTTCTGTCACCTTGAAGGTATTTAGTTAAAGTAATATTTACAAGGCAGCCCTTGTTTTAATCACCTGAGTTCAGCTGCATTTGAATTTGAACTCAGTTATGAATGAAAAATGACATATAGCAGCTTTGAAAGACCAGAAGCAGCATCGTCTGAACACACTAGATGGGTGTTGTTATAGAAATGCCAGTGGTAACAAGAATTTGATACTTTACTTAGACTTTAAATGCAAATGTTACTCATGATTTTATTGTTTCAAAGGCGCTGCAGATTTCCAGTAGAAACATAAACGCAACGTAAAACAAGTTATTTAATAATAAATGGATCAATATAATGAAATATCAGCCATATCCAGCATTAGTACCTGGTTGAGATCGTACAAGAGCTCAATTAAAACACACTTGTTCACTGGCAAAATAATTTCCACCCGAACAAAAACAAGTGCACTTCGAAAACCATATTGACAGAAGCGCTGCTAAATTTATGCCTCGAAACTCATCAGTAATATGTGCTCTAGTCCCCTCTTAAGTGTCTAACCTTTAAAGCTGCACTTGTGAACGTGCACCTGTACAGTTTTCAGATCCGGATCCACATCACAACACTACAAACACCGACACTGCCTGTGTTTTACCAAATTATTCATTGGTGTCCCACCTGCTCTTGTCCTTGTGTGACGCTGGCTCTAAATAAGCAACGTGATGAATAAAAACTACACTCGGATGAATAGGAATCCACAGCAAATCAGAGGGCGCTCTCATCTCGTCTCATCCCCAGACTGAATAGCGAGCGGCTGCCGCTTCGATTCTTTTGAACTCGTCAAGGTTTCGGTACAAACATGCATGAGACGGGGAGCGCTGTTGTGCTCCCACCAGAACAACTAAGCTTAATTTTTAGTGAGATGAAAGTTCTTTTTTCTTCTTCTTCTTCTTCCTGGATGCAGCTTTGGAAGAGTTCTCAACTCTTTGGTTCTTGGGCATATGCTGGCCTATTTTCCAGTTTTTTACTCGCTGTAAGCTGGAACATTTTAGATAGGATTAAATAGAACTGGATAACTGACCAAAGGCTGTTGAATGAGTTTCACATGCCTTGTAGTCCAAATGCTGCCTCACATGTGTTTTAACGCCTGCTAGACATCTTCCTCCTCGGAGTGTATAATTACAACACTCACCATTAGCCAGAATAGGATTTGTTCACTTTGTGCCAGCCACTGTGGTAGCTATTGCCATTGCACCACTAAATATTGGATTGTTTTGTTCTTACAGATAAACTCAAAACATCTTGAATGTGGGGCAGTGAAAATTTATCAGAAAGTTGGAATGGTTGAGATAAAACTTTATTCATGATAAAGGCCCGCTTGCTCCATTTGGCTCTCTTGCTTTGCAACATCCTGTCAGCAAAGCATCTATAAACTGATACTGAAGCAGACAGTGTGCTGTCAGCTGTCCAACTAGTGTACTGCAAACAGGTAAACATTTACATCATGTAGCCAGTCCACCTAGCATCTCAGTCAAACTCATATTTCCTTTGACAGTTTTTACGTGTTGATGATACAATACTTTATATATATGTTTCTAGCCATGACAAGGCATGAATAATACGTGTCTTTACCAATGTTTTTGCTTTGCTATGCTGTGTTAATCACAGTTGAAAACTTTTTGTACCTTAACTGATAAATCTATTCATTGTTTAGATCATTTTTCAATTAGTTCAAATCACAAACGATGAGGATTTATCGGTTATATATAGTTATACATTGAAGTTTTATTTAGAGCACACGAAACAACATTTAAACACAAAGGTGAGAGAAAGGAGCGTTTTTATTTATTTATTTAAACAATTAATGGACGACACAGTGAGCAACTAATGAAAATAAGTTGCAGCCGCTAATATTAACCCTCTGAGCCCTAAATCCAGCTGGTGGGTTTGAAAGGCATGTTATCTTTTAATGAAATATCCAAAAGCACACCATTCATTTATCAGAGCCAGAAACTTTAAAAACAGAAAAATAGTCAAATTTTCAGGTTTCTGACTGTCCTTGAACTACTCATCTGTGACACGCCGTTCCATCAGGAAAATGAACCAAAACTAAGCTTCAAATTGTGATATTTTGTCAAAATCACTTTATTCTACATGTGTCCTTTCAAAATTTGCAAAAAAGAAAGGTTTGCCTTAACCAGATTCTGTTAAAAAAATAAATAAAAAAGATTTAAAAATAGTTCTTTAGCACAACTGAGAAGCCATTAGTGACTTAACTGTGACTAACAGTTGCGTAACAAAAATTCATGGACTTTTTGGCTGAACTTGGCTGAACTGCAGGCTGTGTTTACAGATAGGAGACAGTTGTACATGTAGATTTTTAAAAAATTTTAAATAATAATAAAAAAAGACTATCAAAGACATTCAACTTTAGTTTTTTTCCTCATTCTTTCTGATTTATGGTATTATAACAAATGTCAACAGCTGTATGCAGCTCGTGATTTTGTGTGAGAATGTCACTATAGACTGTCAGTTCGTGATACTGTCAATGCAAGGACTCATATAATTTCATGAGTGGGTCAAAGGCTCAATCGCCACTTTATTACCTCATTTGGCAGTAGATAGATAGTAGATAGTGACTTAACAGACATTAAACTGAATGAAAATCTTCAAGACTTTAACTTATAAGTGCTGATCCACCTTTCCTGTTCTACCCTTTCCACATCTAGGCTGCTGTACTATACAAGATCCTCAACTCTTCTGGCATGTTATTTTTTCAAAACTGACATCACGAAGTTCTCTTTATGATGAGAAAAAAAATAAGCCAAGAGTGTAAAATTGATCAAAGTGGAAACATTCAGCCCTGCCACAAAGCTCCCTCCACCCATATATCTCTCTCTCTCTTCATGTGGAAACTGCTTCTCTCTCTCTCTCTCCTCCCTCCCTCTCGGTGCTCGGTTATACTCTCTCTCTCTCTCTCTCACCGCCTGGTCTCCAGAGAGGGGCTCAGTCAGACAGATGTAACACAGCGGTAGAAGCCTGAGCTGAGCTGGCAGGCTGCAGGGGCCAGACCAGAGCCAGCAGCTCTGACTGGAGAGAACAGCGGAGCGGACACGGCAGCGGCACAGGAGATAAAACAGTAGTTGTACTAGTAGTTGCACTTCAGTTATCGAGTTAACTTTGCCTCGGGATATGGGTGTGTTGATCCAGGCGCTCTTCACCCTGTGAATTTAACATGGACCCTGACACCAGCACCCATCCAGAGGCGCAGCATGGTAAGTGGGATTTGAAGCACCGGAGAAGGAGGAAAACATGAAGAATGATGAAAGTGATGCTGTGGAAAAATCGTGAAGAGCATTTTAGTGAACAAGGGTGTTAGGTCACATGGTTTTCCTGTTAGCTTGCTGTTGTGGCAAGGCTCTCCATTTGGCTCTTGAGCTATTGACTAGAGCCTCTGTGGTCAGTCATGAATAGGACTTCAGTCTGTAATGTTGGGCAGGGGGTTAAGGGGTGAAGGGTGTTACATGGCAATGCGATGAAATCAACTGCCTGCTAAAGACATTTCGCTTTAATGACCTTTTCATCATTACTTTAACAGGGTTGTAAAGTTTCAGGCGTTGCTGGAGCTGAGAAAGTTCAAAAAATTGCACGTAGAAGGAATTCTCTCTTGGATTTTTGACTGTGTTCAGTGCGAGATTCATGGAGCAGGAAGCTCTCCTCTTGGTTTTTGAATAGAATAATTAACTGTGGCATATGTGAGGGCCGTGGGTGTACCGTCTCTGCTCAAATGCAGCGAGATAATTCGCTGGCTGTGTGAATTTGTATATTTGTAGGCTGTATAGTGGTTTCACCATGTGGGTGTTTGCTGTTAGAGACACAGAGCAGCACAAAAGAATGAAAGTGGGAGACAGGGATAGAGAAGGGGAGAGACACAGAGCGAAAGAGTTATGTACACAAATAAATCCAGGGGGATCTAGACTGCACTGTAGGCCAGAGAGTGCTCACTCTTTCTCCTCTCCCTCATTTTCCGCTGCCTCTTTTTTTTTTTTTTTCCAGCGCTCCAAATGTTAGAGTCTAAACTAGATAGTTAAAAGGCAGAAAAAAATGGTGTATTATTAACTGGGCCAGAAAAGACGATGTTTTGTCTTCATGGCCAACGGGAAGGACTCTGCTGTGCTGCTGCTGATGAAGAATGTGGTTAACAGAATGAGTCAACACGGAGCATATTTCCAAGAGACCGTAGTTTCTCTTTGCCAGCGTCTAAGCCACATTTGCTTTATGCACTCGGCTGTCTGCCATGACAGAGGAGGAGAGACAGAGGAGGAGAGACAAAGAAAAGGGAAAGAAAACTACTGAAGACGAAACTTTTTATCCATCACTTGAGACACAGAATGTCTGTTAATCTAACCCAAATAAGTGAGAACACTGAGCTATTTCTCACCTTCACAGTAAGGTTTCCCAAAATACAATGTCAAAATCATGCAGCAATATTAACTGTCTCCTCTCAACCAGTCAGCCAGCCTCTCCCAATGCCTGCAGCCCCAAAAAGATTCCTTCTAAAGGTTCAATATAAATAGAAAAGTGAAGTTGAAAGGGCAATAATCTGATATCATCCGATTACATTCTCACCTCAGGCTTGCACGCCACAGGAAGAGTTCACGCTTCCCAACACTTGCAGGCATCAATTTTCACTCTCTCCCTCTCAAACACGCACACTCATCACCATAGCTGTTGTTTGTAACAAATCTAAGGGCAGATCCTTGCTTTGCATTTCTATATGCATGTTGGTTTGCGTTGGGTATTTTGCATGTAAAGTAGATGTAGATCTGTTATCTGCATCTAGATGACTGTTACAGTAAAGGCACTGTGACTGGACCTATTTCCTGTATCTGCCTGCAGAAAGCAGAGAAGTGCTGATGCTGGACATCCTGCCCCCACTGTTTATTACTTTATTGAGCATTCTGAGTGGCATTTCAACAAGACAAGCCAATATAACAGTGGTCGCCTGAATAACTACAAGTATTACTTTTACTAAGGATGCCGGTCAAGTTTTTTTCAATACTGACCCCAATTCAATTCCTTTAATCCTTAAAACCCAAAGCAGTTTCTGAGCGTTTTTGCTCATTTTCCCCTCATTGTAGGCTCATATCTCACTGCATTTGAAAGTCCTACACTTTTACAGAACCAGCACAACCATGGCTAAAAGATGCGAGCACTCAACTTTGTTATACTGCACAAAAGACATTTTTATGTCATAAATTATAAAAGAGAAAATCCACAGCTGAA
This sequence comes from Chromis chromis, assembly GCA_900302755.1. Classification (NCBI taxonomy): domain Eukaryota; kingdom Metazoa; phylum Chordata; class Actinopteri; family Pomacentridae; genus Chromis; species Chromis chromis. The sequence continues at coordinate 34,878 of OMNN01023973.1, forward strand.
TATCTAACAGGTGTCACCAATAATGGGGAAAATGGTAGCTCTACATGTTTCACTACTTACATTTTTAGTTTTTTGTTCACATACTTAAACGGTAAATGGTCTGCACTTATATAGTGCCTTTTTCTACTTTTAGTGGTACTCAAGGCGCTTTACAATGTGTTTCGCATTCACCGATTCACACACTCATTCACACACCAATGGTAACAGAGCTGCCATGCAAGGTGCCTGTCTGCCATTGGGAGCAACTTCGGGTTCAGTGTCTTGTCCAAGGACACTTTGGCATGTGGAGGGGATCGAACCGCCAACCTTGCGATCAGTGGACAACCCGCTCTACCACCTGAGCCACAGCTGCCCACTTGTCTTCAGCTGAACTGCAGGCAGTGTTTAAACAGAGCAGATAGCAAAGTTCCTTTTGCGTCGCATGTGTGTTTGTTGGAGTCAAGTCATTAATGGCTTCACGGTTGTGCCAAATGCTCAGATTTTTTTGTTTCTTACAGAATCTAGTTGCTACAAAACAATTTCTTTTTGGCAAATTATTAAATGAAGCAGTTTTGATGAAATATCATAATTTCAAGCTTAGATTTGGTTACGTTTTTTTTGATAGAATGAGATGCCAAAGATGAGTAGATCAAGGACTCATTAGAAAGTTGAAGTTCTGGTGATTCTTTGTGTTCTGGCTTTGATAAGTAGTGTAATGTTTAAATGTAAATGTAATGTTTTATTAAAAAAAAAAAAAAAAAGGACAAGCCTTACAAACCCACAGGTGGGTTTTGGGGTTCAAAGGGTTAATATTTCTGCTGATACCAAGTCTGATCTGATCTTTAAATTTACCTAAATAACAAAGCTCCTCAGTGCCCAGTCAGATTAAATGACGCAGTCTAATTTAGATAGTGCTGTGTGTACTTGACAGTTTAATAACTGCATTAGCATAAAGCAGTATCATATTTTTTTTTGTTTTCAACAGTAAAAGCATGTGCGTAGAGTTGGAAAAGCTTGACAGCCCCGTATTATCCATGGCTTTTTCTTGCACAGTCTCTCAAATTGACATGGACGCTTTTCCTGTTAATTTCCCAGCGGTTCACCATTTCCTTGACTGAATAACAAAATTTTCAACCACAGAAATGTGCTGGTCATCCAATGTGATGAATTCCATCAGCTTCTCCGTAATGTTTTCAGCCTTGTCAGTGTCTCAAAGAAACGTTTATTCATTGTTTGAAAGTTGCTCTCCAGCGTTTCCTGCTTGTTGCCTGTGTGAAGCTACTATATTCTGTTTTTTATCAAGAGCCATATTCTTAGCTTTTATATTTCCATCCAATGAAATGCTAGCATTGCACATAGCTCCTGCTTTCCCATTTTCCTGATGCCATGAATTGTGGGCAGTATCTGCTTACATCCCATTAAGGATGGTTATCATAAAGGACTGAGCTTTGCGACATAGAACAAAACTCAATAAACGTTATCAGATTTGTTTTACCTGATACCGATCCATTGAAATGTACTCGGACAGGCCCTGATATAGGTCCTTAGAATCAACTTGGGACCTCAGGATTGTGCATGAGAAGAGCTTTCTCACAGATAAACAGACAATCCCACTACAAGTATGTCTCTGTACGAACAGCCATGGCTTTATTAGGTATCAGAATGAGTACATGTGCTGTGCTAGTTTATGGGAGCCTGCAGAGATGAGAGGAGGTTTCAGAGAGGGAAAGTAAAAAGGGAGAGCCAGAAGAAGTCCTTATCCATGGCCTTCATTGACATGTAAATAGGTCTGCCTGTTTTTGTCCTAGATGAGAAAGGTTGAATGCCTGCTCATGTACCAAAGGAGAAGACACAAAGACAAATTTTAGTGCGAGTGTGCGTTTTCACTGGTGTCAGACAGAACTTTGGTGAGACGGGGAGATTAAACCAGCTGAGATTTCATGTGGAAAAACAAGGGGCTTTTCTCTTTCTTTCCATTTTGAAGTGATTTAGGCATTTCTGACTACACTTCTAGAATTCCCCCATATTACCCAGATGAGACTGCGGTCTTATGTGTGAAAGTGCTCGAAGGGCTTTGTCATGAAGAATGTTCAGCTTTTAATAAAATATTTAGTCTTGCTGCTGTTGTCATGTGCTAAAACCTTACCAGACTTTCTAGCTGGACGATACAGTGCGTGTAAATTTAGGAACTGGGCTGTCAGCTTAGAAGTTGTAATCTAGTTTTAAGAGAGGAAACATTATCTTGCACCATGGCTCATGGTCAATTCAAGTTCATCCGGGAGACTTTCTTCACACTGTGAGGTTACAGCCTTGGCAGATGAGTATGGTCTAAAGGCTTTAGAGACTGATAAAAACATGATGTTTAGTCTGTATGGTTTCCATCTGTAGTCATATCTGTGTGTCTAGGACTGTGTGTAGTCTGTATATGTGTGTGTTTCTGTGCTTGCATCTTTGGGGAAGCAAACCTAGATTTGAAAGCTTTGCTAGAAAGACAAGGTGAGGTCATTCTGACTCGCCCCACATTCTTTTAAAGGGCTGCTTCATAGTTTCAGAGCTTTGGGTTTGAGGTTATGGGTTAGACTGTCCCAGAATTCCTGATGAAAATATCTGGGTGTCCGACTTTTTTCACAAGCTAGCAGCTACAGTGACTCAGTCAGTCTGTCTGCTGTTTCTTTGGGCAGATTGTCTATAGCAGGCCTTTTTTGATGCAAAGCAAGAAACTGACGCAAATAGACTTTAGACTTTAAATAGAGAATTTTTCTCTCTATAATTGTATTAGTGACCCCTGCTTCTGCAATGAGCTGATGAATACTGTCATTTGATTCCCTGTTTAATAGTTGATTATTGCAGCTTGCAGCCCACTGGAGGCAGCAAAAACAAGTCATGAACACACATCTGGCATTATTATAAACTTGGGTTTGATATGGCAAACTTCTCTGAAAAAGTTGCATAGTCACATAACCAGCATTTATGGAGCAACATTATAATAATAATCTAACCTTTATTGTTCCCTTTAGGGAAATTCTTCTCTGCATTTGACCCAACCTATTCAAAGTTAACCTTAACTATACATACTAGGAGCAGTGGGCTGCCGCAGTGCAGCACCCGGGGAGCAGTCAGGGGTTAAGGGCCTTGCTCAGGGGCCCACAGTGGTGGTGACTGGGACAAGCGGTCGCTCTCACTTTCCCACCTCAACCTCTTGCCAGTCCGGAGGCTCGAACCGGCGACCCACCGGTTACAAGTTCGCTTCACAAGCCACTA
>OMNN01023974.1:0-18140 GCA_900302755.1 Chromis chromis
AGTAGCTGGGGGAGGGACCACTAAACCGGAGGGTGACCAGAAAGACTACAAGCAGATGGATAGACGAACAGGTCTCTTATTACTGCGGTGTTTGCCGTTAGGGGCGCCCATTTGATTGGGTACGCTGTCATAACACCGCTGCCCTGTGACCTGCCTGTCATACAAGGTTTCTGCTTACAGACAGAGGTTACGTTACATGGATCCAGCGCCCCCACTCCCTGCCTGAACCTTGACCCAAATCTCCCAGCCCCCAACTCATCTATTTGCTCTCGACATACAAGCAGACGGACTGGACGGCTTGGACACCAGTATCACCTGCTGCCGAATAATTAATCATCGCTTTGCATTCGTTGAGCTATTTGTTAAAGGTTAGCAGTTTTGTCTCATCTGCCTAAGCAGACAGAATTCGAGCAGCAGTGAGTTGTGATTTGGGCTACAGACAGACACATATATCTTCATGCGTCTAACCACAGACACAGACACAAACACACACACACACACACACACACACACACACACACACACACACACACACACACACACACACACACACACACACACACACACACTCACTCACAAATTGTGCCACATACTCCACTGCATGCACTTCCACATGCAGCAGCTCCACCCCCGCTTCTCCACTCTCAGTCCCCCTCTCTTTGCTTTCTGCCGGACACAGTATATTATCCAGAGTTACAAGCAGTTTAGAAACTTTTGTCATGCCTGTGGGGGGGCTGTGGCATTCAATGTGAGTAGATGGACGGGTGTTCCCAAAATAGATCCCTGTCTATTATTAGCGTGACTGAACGTCTCTTTTCCATGATCATCTTCATCAGTTCAGGGAGTTTTTGGTATATAAGTCTGAATTTCACACACAAGCAAAACTTGCTCACATAAAAGATCATCTAGATGACTGGAAAATGAAAGGATAGTTTTATCAGTATTGTGACTGCAAGAGTAGTACAGCAGTCGCCCTGACAAGTTTTAAGCTGCTGGTATGCTTCTTGTCTAAACCAGTGCTGAGTCAAAGACTTTGGATGCTGCTGCATGTGGAGATTAAGGGGTTAAGTCTTTTGGTGAGGCTCCAGTAAAACTCCTCCTCTGCAAATCAGACTGGTACACAGAGCAGCTGGCCTTGACAACATTCTGCAATCTCTCTCAGTTTGTTTTTCTTCCTTTCTAACTTTCTTTTCTGTTTTTTTTTCCCTTTTCTAAACCTTTTTGCTGTGTTTTTCCGTTGAAGAGTTTGTTGTTGCCCTAACATGCCCATATACTTTGTATCCTCTGGAGTTTGTCAGTTGCAGCCGTCAACCGGTGTTGAGTTTCCACTCCCAACTAAATCTCCTCCTCTCCTCTGGCGCTCTTTCCTTCTGCTCCACTCCCTTTGTGGCTATAAGGAGGCGCTGCCTTCCCCAACCAATCACGTTGCACAAAGCATGTCTTACCACATGAATATCAACTGCTAGCAGACCGTTTGGAAACTTGTGCCATATTTGCTATTCATAAAGTTGATCACAGACAGATGCATCAGTCGTGCATATGGTTGTTTTTCCATGGATAATCAGTGTATACAGAAATTAACTGTGACTTGCTGAAGCCTGTGTCTAAGTGGAGAGTTAAAGCACTGGCAACAGAAAGGAGTATAGGGTGAGGGGAGGTGAAAAGAAAACATACAATGCACAGGCTTCCTCAACAGCTGCAGCCCAGTTTTGAAATCCCCATCATCTTGTGACTTCCTTCCTCTGCTGCATAGAGCTGCAAATTCTGTGTGCGCACACACACACACACACACACACACACACACACACACACACACACACACACACACACTTGCACGTACGCTCACACTGCACATTGTCTGCACACACTTATAGCATACGTTGGGGTCTTTGTTTATCCAAAAAGGGTCACACAAGAGATCTGTGGGGGTTGGGTATGTGTGTCAGTTGAGAACTGTCAGAGACAGGAGTGAAAGAAGGTAGAGAGAAATAGAGATTCATAGATAGTCACACTGGTTTGCACTTTAATTATATTTCCCCTGCATACCTAGTGTGTAAAAAATATAATGCAAAGAAATCATGACAGTAAGGGTAATGTGAGCACACACAGAGAAAGAGTCTTGTCCATTGTCTGTATGCTCTCAGGTTTCAGTTTTTTGGGAGCGGAACAAACACAAGGCTAATCTGTGAGTGTGTGCATGTGTGTGTGTCTGTGCAGAATAGAGACAGTTTGCATAGCCAGTGTTTCTTGAGGCCAGTAGTGCAGAGCTGCTGGTCTGGGTGTGAACACGGAAGGTAAACATGACCATGCCCCACAGTCCTCTGCTCTTGTGCTCCCCTTGTGGAATTTTGACACAGAAATGCCAGAGGTCACAGCACTGGTTTATCAGAATTCCCCACAAGACCTCACACATGCCTTTCAGTTGCGAGGCCTAGGTATCAAATCTTTCATGCTGAGCTGTGAGCACGCACATACATACTGTATGCATGAGCACACACCTGCAGTGAAATCTAGCCACAAAAACATGTACACATACCTCATCCAAAACAAATGAGATCTGAGCAAAGTCCATCAGTGAACACTGAGCTTCTTTTTTTCCAGAAAGTTGGCTATCGTTCAGATCTTTCACACCATACCCTGCTGTTCTGTTGCCAGAGCAGTTGTGGTGAAATTTTAACAGGTTCATCCACTGCAAAGCTAACTCCGTCTCTCTGCCTGGGACTCTACGGACTGATAACACAGTTTACTCTGTCTTATCCTACCCCATTAAAATAGGTCAGGTTACAGCACAGAGCAGGCCCTGTCAACACTACTGCACATACACACACAGAGTACTTGCTCATAAAATCATTTGCACGCACCAAATTAACAGCATTGAACTGTACGTTTACTCTTATGTTTATGTTATATCTTACAATCTGGCATGCAAGCAGACTGAAGTACATACATATATAAATATAGGACATACTCATTGCTAACTCAGAAACTTGAGACGTGTTATGCACACATATACTGAAATCCCAGCACAGTACAGCATGTGCCGGCTGTATATCAGATATGTTGTAAACATCCACCTATAAATACGGCAGGAAATGAAGTAACAGGTACCTTCTGTTTAAGGAGCTGTGACCCATAGACTATAGGACAGAGTTGTAATGTAGATCAGTGTTATTAACTGACACCCTACTCTTCTCCTGTATGTGTTCTCAGATTGCAGACACCTACTCCATCGTGTGTAAAACCCAGAAAAAGAAACCTCCCATGGAACACAACGGGTCAAAGACCCTTCCACGCTCCTTTGGTGGGGAGAGAGGAAACATGGGTTCTCGGGGCCGAGGCAGAGGCGTCCAGGGCCAGGCACGTTCCCAGGAGGAGCCCTGCTATGAGCCGGTAGGAGACAGGTCCTGGTCTACCCCGGTGGCCGAGTCAGATCCTGCGTACGCTAGTATCGACACCCACCGGAAACGTGAGCAAGGGGGAACCAATAACAGCACAACTGGGGGGAATGCGACTCTGAAGAGGAAGAAGCAGACGCCTCAGCAGCAGCAGGCAGCACCAGCGGCACCTCAAGGCTCAGGACCCACCGCCCCTCCTGTTCGAAGTCTGCCTGGTGGGGAAAACTTCTATGAGACCATCAGCGACGTGAAACAAGGGGCCAACAGCTCCAGCACTACTACCATCTTCACCTTCAATGATGGGATGGAGATGTATGTCACTGGCCTGTAGCTGGCTGACAGGCAGAAAAGGGCCCAGAAATCACTGGTACCGAGTCCAGGGATCTTCCTGTTCACCGGCCAACAGGTTACTGTACATAGACACAAGGCCCTCTATAGTCAAAAAACATGAGGATCCATTTTGTGTTGACATCAGGTACAAACAGGGTCTTAATCCAGGTTCAGACTTCCCTTGATTGGTCTGTACTTCAGAACCAGCCTAAGCCTAGTCCAGCCCAAATATGGACCAAATACATTTTAACAAAAAAAGGAAAAAAAAAATACAACTGGAATATACATCTTCAATCTACTGTGTCACTGGCCATACTCACTTGTTTGTGCATCATTTTCCATGATATCTTTATTTTTATATGAACACTGTACTCTTTAAAGAGTATGTGGTGTAATTCACAACCTGAGAAGAACACACTTTAATATATACGAAAAAAGAAATGTGCATGCATTGTGCAAACTCAAACACACAAGAAAATATACGCTAGTAGCAATCAAATTAGCTATATAAGGAGTACGAGGCACACTGTTAGGTATTGTCACCAATATACACTCACACACACGCACACATGCCTCATCCTTGGGGTGGGGGGGGACTTGTGTAATATAAGCATATGGATGTCACAGAGATTTGCAGTGCTTAGCTCTCCCTAAGCAAACATCTGAAACAGGTTCTCAGCGCACACTGACCTATTGCCTGGCAGACAGCTTTGTGGTGCTTTGTTTAAACATTGCCCTATAATTTGTAGGTCTGCTTAAACACAGACGTAAGTGAAGGCTATTGTCTTTATCCCACAAATTTTCATCAATAAGCTTATAAGCAGTTATCAGTAACAGCCCTCAAGATAACTATAAAAACGCATTTTGCTCACTAATGTAACCTTCTCTTAAATCAAGGGATTAGTAGAAAAATACACACTCAGATTTGACAAACATCTGTAGCCAGAGGCATGTTGACACACCCCAAGTCACTCCCACACAGATAGACACATATTTGGCAGAGTCATTTAGGGTGAAATGATCAGGTCAGGGGCATTGAGTGGCTTGTGCAAGAGTTTCCCCAGAGCGATATGGGTGACAGATTTCACAACATGAGACCTTTACTGTATTACTGGGATGAAGGAGGGAAGGATATTTTCGAAAATAAGGAAGCGAAAGAGTGTCCAAAATAATACAGGATACTTCATCGGTTTATATTTCGTGTCTTTTGGGCATTGTAAACATCTGATTTTATGACTGTAGTAATTTTGCACTGGACAGCTGCGGGACTGCTGGGCTTAATTGTGCATTAATGTGCTGTAAAGGGCGTATCTGAGCGCAGTTCTGATTCGCCAGAGCTCCCCATAGCTCAGTAGACTTAAGTCTGGTGGTTGAAATAGCAACAGAAGGCTTGGACTCCAAGGAAAATAAAGAGCTGGGCATAAAAATTACCAGTGAGTGTCCTTTGGAAGGTTGCCCTCTCCCTCTCCCCACCCTTGTCTCCAGCCTCTGTACTGAGTTCTCTTCCATTACAAACAATGTCTTTCCCATGTAGCTTTGGGGAACATTAGAAAAAAGAATAGGGAGAGAAAACAAAACATTTGAGACTTAATAAATGGGCATAAAGATGAGAGGGGAAGAGGGATACAAACTGTTCACAGGCTGAGAGGTGAAGGATGCATTTGAAGGATCTCACTGTGAGACAACCATGCAAAGAGAAGACGGGTTTAGAGAGTTAGTAACATAAATTTATAAATGCTACTGTGTCATAAAGTATGTAAAAAAAACAAAAAAACAAATGCACTCTGTATTTTAATGCACTGTTTATTTTTTCTTACCAACCGATAATACCATTGGTTTAATAGCTCATACCACTGCCATGAAAATGTTTATGTTGTTGGTGCAATTTTTCCTGCTTGATCAAAAAAGTGCATGCTTTGATATATGGAGATGAAAACAAATATTGTGGTACTTAAATGATCTCTTGTTTGTTACTCTTTTTCTGTTGTACTTTTTTGCCATGTGATGCAAAGCAGCGGTTAGTTTTTCTTTTTTCTTTTTCTTTTTCCAAAGCAACAACTTGTAGGAATCAGAGGAGAGGAAACAGAGAGGAGCCGCTGGGAGTTTAGGGTTGTTTATACTCTGCTCTGGGGGGGGAGCAGGAGTGATGGAGTTGGGGTGGGGGTGCACAGCGAGTATAAAGCTGGATAAGAATCACTGCAAATGGACACAGACCCAAAGGACCCTCCTCCTCCTCCTGCTTTGCACACACAGACAGGCACACACACACACACACACACACACACATTGGGGAGCACATTTTGCCTCCACTTGGTCAGCCCTTGCATATACTCCCTCCCCCAGCTGTGTTCATCCACCAATAGCCAACACAGACCTCTTTTTCTTTGCTTCACCTTTCTCCCTCGCTGTGCAGGGGAGGGGCCTTTGATGTCCAGTTCTGAGGGACTCAGGGAGTGATACGTGGGTGGAGGAGGGGTGGGCAGAGGCAGTGGGTCAGGCCAACCCCAGTCCAGATATCAACAATGCACCAACGGCTCAACTACTGTCTGATATGAGAAATGGCCAACAGCTGAGACGCTTAACAAGCTCTGGTGAGGCTTCCCGTAAACAATGCCGGCTGGAAATTGCTATCACACTTAATCCTTTTTTCTCTGGCCGTCACCTAATGTGTCACATTTTCTTTATCCTGAGAGAAAAAGCACTGATCTGATATATTTTGTCGAACACTGTTACACACCGATCGAGACAGATGTTCATTGCACAAATACAGTATGATGATGTAAATGTGTAAAATACTCTGTTGCTGTTCCGATGTTGTTCCAATGTAACATACAGTATACAGTATATTTGTTGAAAAAAAATGAAAAAAAGATGGTTATCACAGACACGTTGTACTTTGTGGATGCAAAAATGTTTTCATGCTTTCCATGCAGATACAGATGCTGTTTGTTAATTGTCTTCAGATATAATTATGGGCCAATACTGCTGTGACAGCTGTAGCCAATGTTGTATGTTCTTAAAGCACAGGGTTTAGTTTAAAAATAATGAATATAATAAAATATAGTGTGACAGTGCAGATATGCAAAAGATTGTAATGTTTTATATTAACCTTCATAAAATATTAAAAGTGAGTTTTTACTTTTCTAATAAAGTGGCACATTATAACATGTGTTTGTTTTGCCTGTAGTCTTATTGCTTTGTAAAGGGTATTGGCTACACTACAGCAGCCTCAAATTAGTATATGCAGCGTGCAAATTGCAATAAAATGTGTTTGTGCAAAATTAAGCAATAAAGCAGGGGTGGATGGGCTGTATCTATTAATAATAGAAGTTATTTGATATTGCTAATGAGTTACGTGTTTCTACTGATTCTACATAAAGGAGGTTTTTTTGTATCAGAATATATTGTGACTTGACAGAAAGTAGGCATATGAACACTATATAATTAAACTGCTAGTGCAATTGATCTCAGATTTGCGAGTCAGAGCAAAAGCTTGTCAACTTTTCAATGCAATCAGCTATAAATCTCAAAATTACAGGTTTAAACCAAGCACCATGACAGTAAACCTTGCCTCACAAATAATTACCTCTATTTAACAGAGCCTGTTTCTGGAACTGGATTGCTTTGCATAGTGTCTCATGCTATTGTGCTTAAACACTATGCTATTAGTTTTACAACATAAACAACTTATATAAACAACTTAGCAGAATACTTGAGGGCTTGTAACTTTTAGAAAGGAATCAATATGTTCATTTGATCAATAATAAACCGCTTGTGAAGTATAGTTCGTGCTTCATAGTTCATGATCCGCTAAACTACCACTTCATTTGCAAAAATATAAATGCGCAGTTTGTCGCTGAGGCCTGCAGGCTGTTTTTCCTCGCCTGCCTCTCAGACCGGCTCGTCGTCGACAGACACCGGCCGGTAAACTGCAGGCACGCCCCCTCCTCTCTTCCACCCACAGTGCTGGGTTTAGAAAAAAAACTTGATTGACAGGGTGGAAGCAGCCAATCAGAGGCCGCCTCGCCGTGGACGCGTGCCAAAATGTAATGTTTATGTATCCAGCGGACCAATGGGAGCGCAGCAGAGGGGGCGTGGCATCCGTTTGGAGGAAAGAGGCAAAACAATATTTTAGCCTCCTGACCGGGCGGCTTTTTGGATATCCTGGATAGCGGTGGTGGCGGCGGCAGTGGTGGAAAACTTTCCATGTAGTCTAGAGTAGAATTCAAGACACAGACCGTACCCAACAACTCGAGACAATCCTGATAAATGTATCAAACTCCAGCAATTTGCACTAAAATCTATAGAAAGCTGGTTTTCTTTCTTTAGCCTCCTCTCGCCTCCGTCATGAACATGGAGTCCAAGTATATTTTGGAGAAGTCGTCGGTTGGGACGAGGGTCGGCGGGACGGAATTCAACTGCCGGGCAGGCCGCTCCGTGCTCCGCGACACCCGGGTCCCCATGGTGGAAAAAAGCGGTTCCATGCCGGCGTACACACACAGGCCCGTCCTTTACAAATTTGTAATGGACGGCGGCTCGGTGGCGGCGGAGGTTAAAAGCGAGAGAACCTCTCCGAGAGGGAGCGGACTGTCTCCGGCTGGTCGAATATTGCACGACATGGAAAAAGTAAGTACCGTATAGACGTGTGAACTGTGTGCGCTGGACTTCATGAGCCGGTAAAGTCACCTGTACACCCAAGTTACCGCTCGGATAATTTCCAGCATGTAACGTTAGCTTGTTAGTACGCTGTTTGGCTATTTACACCGCTTTCACATGCGTCTTAACGGTTGCGACTGTGACGCTCGCACGAGACTCCCAACTACCGTAAATTGTGTTGAATTGTTTCTTTGGTGGCGACGATAACTCATGTTATTTTTCTTCTTCTTTAATTTAACCAGTCAGTGCTTAGTCGTAAATAATTACATCGTATTCTAACCGCTTTAAATGGCGGCTCATTCTGAGTGCAAAGTTTACAGTAAAGGGGGGCAGGGACTTCAAACTACAAGCCTATCCCCCTCCCCCATGACTTCAGGGTGGAGCTACAGCGTGGGCTTCCTGGCTGCACAGCAAGGCCCGGCTCCTCCACACTAAACTGAACTACTACTTGTAAATACGCATGTGACAGGTTTTTCACTTCTTCCCTCCATGCATTACGGTTTTATTTGCATCTTGGTCCAAAATTCATTGCATGTGTGGTTTTGCAGTTCATTTTTAGCATCCCTGTGTGTGTTTCTTTTTTGCACCCTTAGTTAAACCACGTCACATACTTCCTTATTGTCCTGCAGCATTAGATATGCACTAATGGCCGAGTTACCACAGCTACCTTTGACATGGGTCAATTAGCCTTTTATTCAAATAAGTTGCTGTCTGTGTGTGTATTGACATAACAGTGAAATAGTGACAGTTAAGCTTCATTGTAGGTTTTGTGAATGGACATTTGAGTGTGTCTTCATTTTAACTGCAACAGTTAGTCAGTTGGCAGAAAATTAATAATCATTTCGGTCATTTTGCAGGCAAAAATGCCAAATATTCTCTCATTTCAGCTTGCCAAATGTGAATAAATGCTGCTTTTGATTGTCATATGTGACAGTAAATTAATAATCTTGAGCTTTTGGACTGACAACACTGATCTTTTGTCAATCTGCAGTGGAAATAGAAATGTGCAACTTTAGTATCTTCACCTCAGGTTGCTTTAGTTCTAGCTGCTTTATTGATTTTCATGGCTAGTGGAAAGTACAATAATCTTTGGGGTATTAAGTGAGAGGAAGAAGGATGAGGAAGTAGCTTTTTTCTGCTCTCACCAAAAAGTTTAACCCCAAAAATCACTGACTGGCTAATTAATTCACAAATTAGAAATCTCAAGTATCACTGGGCATAATGTTACTGATGTAGGCTTGCTGCTAATTAGCTTTGCGATGATAAACTGATTTTAATTTGTTTTTAATTCATTATCTAGACTGGTGTGGGGGACCAAAAAGACACTGGTTTGACTGGGATCCTGAAGAGGGCCAGTCCCACTCACTGCCCAGGCACAAATGGGCAGCTGCCAGGTGGCTTCATGCATTTGGACATCAGAAACCCAGGGAAACAGGCGGAGCTGGCCAACAACTTCAGGGCAGCACAAGGGCAGCATGTACCACAGACAGAGAGACAACCGCTCCCCTCCTCCCACATCCCTGTCCCCCGAAGCAGGTATGACGCAGCTGGTGACATCTGCAGTTATGAATCTCTGGACTTTTGCATGTTAAGTGAAAGAAACATCACTTTTAAAGCTGTACAGTCACTTGATATGATTCAGACTTTGGCTTGGCATCTAACTCCAGCTCAGGGTAGATGTGTAATCAGCCCATACGACTCTGGAGCACATTCTTAACTATCAGACCAGTTTATGTGTACATATTTTTGTGTCTGTAAAGCCTGTTCCAGAAGCTAATTTGGCTTTGAATCTGTGGTGATTGAACATAATCGTTGTAGGCATTTTTTAAAATACTCAGCTCTGAACTCGTGTTCCTTAGCAAAATCTTGACTAGAAGTGGAATTCACCATCTGTCTACAACTGTACAGTGGTTTGGGCTTGAATGGTGTGGGGGCGTACTGGTTAACTGACCGCATGTTTGGTGTTCTATCCAGAATAATTTCGAAATATGCCTTGAGAGCGCCAGAGCTTGAGATGAGGGCCAAGATTACCCAATCACTTGACAGAAAGAAAAGAGGGAGGTCATATAAGATAGTTATTGTAAGTTTTACAGATAAGTCAGTTTATTACATTTGGGAAAGTTACCAGTCAGACATCTCAGTGTATTGACTGACTCTTTCTAAGCACAGTGCTACCTTTGTTGACCCTTTTTTTCACAGACCATGCTAGATGTGCTTGCTGTATGTCATACAGGAAGATGAACTTTGTGTCTGAGAGCGTGTTTTGTTTGAGGTTTCATGCGCAGTGCAGTTTGCTTTTGCTACAACTGTTTCACATTATTTTCCACACACAGACACATGTGCACTGGTGATTCTTCGCTTGTCCTTGGGTAAACTTACATGTGCATACAGACTGTTTCCCACAGAGCTAGCAGGACATGCATCTAGGGACAAGCCTAGTGCACTGATAAGTGATTATGTAACAGTAAAGAGGACTGGGAGAGGCCGTAGGAGGTTCCTAAGCACTCATTCCTTCTTTTTTTCAACAGCTATTGGTTACTGTCCGTGTCAAGTCACTGTCTGTCAGACGGCGTTTACACATTACCAAGATGCCCAGTGGCAATACAATACAATACAGTGTGAGAAGTGAGCAGCTCTTTGTTAAATCTGCATGGAAATGTGATGACTTTTTCTGAGCCTCAGTATGACCATTTTTAGAAATGTTAGGCTATTACAGTTCTCAGCATAATAACAAAACAGGTTACAACTGCTCAGATTGTGCTTGATGGTAGGCAGGGGGTTGAGTAGGAGCTTTGGGGGTTTAAACACCACACTTCTTCCTTTCCTTCCTTCTCTCATCACGTGAATTTCACGTGCTGCTGGTCATGTATGATGTGAGGGAGTGTCTCTGGGGAGCATGCAAGACTGAGCATGCTTTTAAACCAGAGTGATCTTGTGCCGACTTCTTTGTAAGTGTCTGTTTGAGTATGAAATGTGGCCAACACGGACAACAAAACGCCTATTCTCGCCTCTCAGGCCATGTCGTTAGCCAGATTTAAAACATCTCTTTTCCGTAGCATGTTGATGGCTATCTCAACACACTGCTTCTACAATAACAAGCTCTGAGTTGATACTACACAGCCGCTAAAAGAGATTGCATAACATTATATAACTGTGTGGTCATATTAGCAAGGCCTCTTTGTTGCTCCGCTGACCTTTCAGATTAACTCCCTGTCTTTACCCTGCTCAGATTGGCTTTAGTTTTGCAGTCGGTGACAAGAAGCTCTCCTCTCCTACTTTGAAACCATTTTCTCAGTTGTGATTCACATTTCGGTTTAAAGTGATTAAATTGCTTTTTGACTAATAGTCCAAAACTCAAAGATGGAAACAGTGGCAAATTGTCATACTGGAAAAACTGGTTTAAAATACATGATCAAAATGGTTGCTGATTATTGTTTGTTTGATCGACTAATCATTCAATCCCTTTAGCTCTAGTTAAAGCTATTTTTGGATTCGGTGTAGTAGGTTAGCCGATAATACTTGTGTAATTTTCTTGGGCTCATCCCAGCTCTGTCTGTTAACCAGATGTGTGTGATGTGGTATTCATCACAAATTATAAAAAAAAAATTGTTGCCTCATAAACTCACTGACAGCAATTTGGTTTTGGCAAATTTGGCTTGAATGATTTCACCAAGTAAGAGAGTTGTACTACAGTATGAGACCTATTTATATGTAAGTGGTTGTTTCATTTGGGACGTTGTGCTTGGTACCTTAGAACGTGTGCATTTTTGTATGTGGGTGTGACCCACGGTGCATTTGCTGCACTCTGTGTCCTGTTTTGGATAATGTCAACAAAACCTTTTTTTTTTCAATTGCTTCCCACCAGCTTTGTTAATACCATCACTGTGATACAGGATTAAACGTGTTTAAATAGACCTTAGCCGTAAAGATTTTGCTCAGCCCTCTGTGTGTTTTATATTAACCACTTTGCCAGTTGCGCATTGTTCGTGTAGAGCATAGTACAATCACACCTTGTCTTGTTAGTTTGCAAATGCTGCAAAGTAGGTCACTATCCCTGAGACAAGCCAGGGCAAAGATCTTGCAGGAAGAAAGAAGAAGGACTAATACATTTACTCGCTCACACATGTGCATATTCTTTTAAACACAGGTAAACTTGCAGCGTACATTTTAAGCACTCCCACCCGTCTTGGCAACTGTACCTTTATGTCCATCTGTCTTCTCCTTGTTCTGTGCTCTGTCTGATGAAGTCTCTCTTTCACCCACACCCTAAAGCAGAGCACGCTCGACCTGTCAATATTCATCAGCATGGGATCCAGTGCACTGATAACAAAACAAAGACCAGTCTGAATGAACAAAAAAAGAGGTCTGATGAAATGAAGAGGGGAGGGGTCATTTTGTTTTGATGTGAAAAGCTTTTCTTTCTTATCTGTCCTTGGTCAGGTACACTGTCACCGCATTAGGGATACATGAATGGAAAACACAGAGTCGGCATAAACAAGACACCAAAGCAACCAACCGCAGTGAGGGGGGGGGTCTGTGATGGAGGGAGAAAGATGGCTCTGTTTTTACCATAATTACTGACCAGCCTTTAACTCAGTCTGCAGAAGAGTCACCAGCAGGGTTTAAGCCACGCAAGCAGGAAGGATGGAGCAGAGTCCACCGCCTCTCCATCCCCCCTCTGACCACCTCGCCACCAATCCTCTTCTCCCAAGGGAGACATTACAGGCGGTTGTTGAAGGTCAGTGTCAGAGGAACAGCTACCCGCCCCCACTTAGTCTGCGATGTCTAACCCACATCCCGACTGCTGACATTGCCTCCTGAGTAAAGCAGCCCACTCCTTTTCAGGTAGTTGTTTTCTTTTATATTTACATATTTTCCTAGAATAGGTGTTTAGCATGCCTGCATTTTCATTAGTTACAGAAGTTCCTCCTGAGTTTGTAGCTACATTTACATCCTTCCTTGTAGCTAGTTTTATTCCATTCCAGATCACAAGAGGTTAAAACTCTTGCACTGACAGGCAGGGGTGAAAGGTCATCCTCAATG
This sequence comes from Chromis chromis, assembly GCA_900302755.1. Lineage (NCBI taxonomy): Eukaryota > Metazoa > Chordata > Actinopteri > Pomacentridae > Chromis > Chromis chromis. The sequence goes on from OMNN01023974.1 coordinate 13,425, forward strand.
AATGGAGTCATGTGAGAGGGGAGGGTCAGATCAGGACACAAGCAGGCATCTGGCACGTCTGCTAGGTCAGCCTCAGGATCTGGGTTATGAGCTGCATAGACAATTTATAACCGCAGAAGATTGTAGCAGACAGCTCATCATCTAACGCTGCAGCTTTGCTTTCTCATGACTTAGCGGTGTACGGAGGAGTGAAGATTTGGTATCAAAGAAAACATCTTTTTTATTTTATCTGAGTTTTCAGGGTGCAGCATTGTTGCTGGCTCTGAATCTTTCATTCTTTAACACTAACTAGGGCCTCTGAAAGAGTGTTGGCTAATGGGTGAAATATGTGCTGTGTGTACAGTGCTCTAATGAGACATTAATCATCTGCTGTTATGCAGCAAAGAAGAGAGGCAAAAATTCTTTTCAACTTCATAAGTGAGGAGTACAGTAAAAGGCATGCAGGAATGTTTTCTGCAGTCTGCTCTGTTGCAAAGTTAGAAGCGCATCAAATACATGGTAATTATAAATCCTTGATCAGTTTTCTTGTCCTCTGGTGTATTTGCATGTTGTATACTGTACATCAGTCTACTAGCAGGATCTCTTAAGGACGGGTAGAGAAAGAAACACTTATCAAGAAGGAAGGAAACTGTTATTGCGCAGCTCTGGCACCGCTGCAGTAAAATGCTTTATCGCTTGCTCACCCACACTAATAGGCGCTTACATAAGGCCTCCTGTTCTGCCTCAGTAGCCTTTAGAGATGCCATAGTCAACTGTCCTTCCTTCTCTTCAATCAATCTTTCTGTCCTTCTACCCAGCTCCTCATACCAAACACCAGCTGCTCCATGCCATTTCCCCTCTGTTCACCAGCTTTTACGTTTCTCATCTTTCATTATATCCCATCTCCAGCCTTTCTTATCTATCCTTCACACAACTGTTATCACTCCCTTGATATACTTCCCTCTTTGTCTTTGGGTCATTGACATGCTTACAAATGTGAGTAAAAAGTTAATTAAAGTGAAGTTAGAATTTTCTTGTCTGGTTTGATGTACAAGCTGGTTTATTAGTGATGTTGAGCTCCAACATGTACTATATATGTTCTCACAGGCTTAACACTACCACCAATGCTATGCACAGTGTATGGTTGAGATATTTTTTTCCCCTGCTTTGTGCCTCCGTTTTTAATGTGTTTTATCTGTTTCATACATCCTATTTTTTGTTTCTCTTGGCCTTTTGCCCTCTTCCCCTTTGTCTGGAGGAAGAGCGGCTAAATCCTACTCAAATCCAGAGAAGATGAAGCCCTCTGAACAATGCCGAGTCTCTCGCCAGAAAGATTATTCCATACTCCTATAGAAATTCATGGCAGTTCTAATCTGTCGTTGTCTTTTTCTTTTTTCTTTCTTTTTTCCCCTCAAATACTCATTAACACATATCTTCAGTGTGTATGTAATACTGTTCAATTTCCACTACTTTTTAGTGACTATCCATTTGTAAGGTAGGGAAATGATTGCATAGTCATCACTGGAATTTTCACAATGTTGCTGTTGGCACTGAAATTGCAGATCCGCAGACTCACAAGCCAAGGGTTGATTTTAGATGAAAATATTTATTCACAGTTGAGCAACTTCAAAGCTTCTTTCTCTTAAAATTCATGCCGACTGATTAGATAATACAATTAAACATTCAAACTGTAAATTCAGAAGATAAAACCAGTTTTGTCGGTTTTATTGCTTCTCACTGTAGAAGATTAATCGGAACAATAGAGCGGGTAATTTTTCTGAATGTACTGTGTAATGTTTCAGTGCATTTGCAAATAGCTTCCAAAACCAGATCTGGGGTGACTGAGAGTAAGCCTTTTAATGTACTGTAAGCTCTTGATACTGTAAGTTTCATGGGTTTTGTTTTCTCTTCCTCTCAATCAGTACACTTATAAATATCGTCACATAAACAAAAACAACACACACACAGTGTCTTGCGCAACTCTATCATAAGTCATCGCAGTCTGCTGATGACAAGGAGTGAAATTCAGTCCAGACTGCAAACAGAGAAGTCTGAGGAACGCCTTACACTTTGTACTGTGCTGAGCTGAATGGCATACATCTGTTTTAATGTCAGTACTTTTCTATTAGTGCTCAGCATTTCTTTCTTTCTTTCGCATGAAGCTAATTTTGGTTTTCTTTCTCTGCTTGGAAAGAACCAAAAAGCTTTATTTTTATCAGCCAGATTTTTTCCAGTTAGGCGTTAGCCATTGTTTAGTTTCATATGTTCATATTTTTCAGTCCTCTGCATCACCATTTCCTCTTCTCTCCCTTTTTGCTGTGTCAGTAACCCATGAAACATCTCGGTGACCTGCATCTCACTATGGCAGCACGTGGGACATAGAAAACCCAGTGCAGAAGGTTCTGACTGCATCCTGAGAAACGTCAGATGTCGACGATCTCACTTGTAATTAAAGGAGTATTGACATCCTTGTCTTTTGGTTTAGTTGTGGAAGAGAGCTGGACTGAACTTACGGCATTCCAATTGATTTTGTGTTGACACAGTTAAGTAATGTGGGCATTGATGTCTCAAAAGCCTGAAAGACCTGCATAGATCGAACACCTTCCATAGAGCTACAAACTTCATTAAAAGACATTTCAAAGATTCGGCTTGAATAAACAAATTTAAAAGAAACCTGCCACACCCAGGCTGCAAAAACCAGTGGGCCCAGTTCCTCACAAGCTCCTAAAAGCCCCCTACGCTTGGTGTGTGTCCTGAAGTGTGTGTGTGTTTAGACATGCACATCTTTAACAATAGAGCTGTGTGGGCCAGAATAATGATTTATCCTTGTGCCCTCTAAAGAATGGTGCTTGAGGACAAGACGAGTAATCAAGCAGCTCTACAAGTGAACGGATTTGTGTGATTTTCTTGCTTTTAATCCTCTTTTTCTTTCTCTCTCTCTCACCTACACACATACGCACTTTCATTCTGTAACCATAGTGAGGTAATCAGGTTTCATTTAACACAGATTTGCCAGTAGCGCTGTTGTCCTCTCACCTCCTGCCTATTTCATCATGCATCAAAGCGTTTGCAGTGCTGTGCTGAGTCAGTCCACAATATTTACACAGAAGTCAATTATATCTGTATGTACGGAGTCACACGCTCCTGTATTACATATTTTAGATGACTCCTTATATGCATGGCCATGATATACCTGTGTAATACATAGATATAGCTATATTATGTACAATTCTACAATTTAATTTAGCAGACGCTTTTATCCAAAGCGACGTACATAGGTACGTAGGCGGGGCAGCATTAAGGACCTTGCCTAAGGGCCCTCACTGGACAACTGCACCCTGACCGGGATTTGAACCACTGATCTCCCATGTCAAGGTCAGGGGTGTTAGTCAGCTGCCTATGTGAGTGTGAGTGTATGATAACTAAATATATATCATGTGCCCTCTTGGTTGAGAGAAGCAGAAATAAAGAGGCTTTTGATTTACGTGTACTTTGTTTGTTTCAGCCCATTAACTTGGGATTTGTGGTCACCTCTATGTAGCTGTACACTTATTTGCAAAGCTAAATGTTGATTTTTCACGCTTCCTTTTCACTTAACTAAACTACACCTATTCTGTTGATTTGTATATTTGTGATTTATCAACAAAACCTTAAAAACTTGGGAGAAACTTTACATTTCAAACATGTAAAATTCACTCCTTTATTTGCATTGTTCTCTAGTGAACAAATAGAACAAAAGGACTTTGTATAACCCAAGTTTTCAGAAGTTTAATCAGAATTAGGACAGTGTCATTTATTTTGGCTTTAAATCCAGTTTTACTTTGATTGTAGTTAATATTAACAGGATATCTAAAAGTGACAGGGCAAAGGTGTTTAAGGCGAGAGAAGTTTTTTTTGTGTGTGAGTGGAGTAGTCCCTGCGCACACACTAGACTCCTTCGACTTTTGCCAAGATAACGTGGAGATTTCCGGCCTGGGGAGAAGTACCCCTGCTTAATCCTAGTGGTGGTGGCTTCCAGCACCAACATGCCACTGCACAAAGCATTGAGTGTGTGAAGCTCTTCAGTCAGGTGCAGAGTAGAGCACAGATCACTGGCCAAATAACCCCAGCATCGCTCATAGCTGTTCAGGGCATGGGAATACTGAGAGATTTTCACAATCTGGTTATTCTCATTCTTCTCATCAGCTACAATTCCACCCACACTAGGTTTTCATCCAGAGACACAAATGTTCATGTTTTTTTCTTGTTGTTTTGTTCATATACAAGAAGCAGTGCCAAGTATGTGTATCTTACACATCTTGGAGGTGTAGTCTCTCCAAACCCGACATATTTCATGGGATTTGTTTTGTTTGTAACTTGTTTGCAACTATGGCCAAGGTTGGTCTTGAGTCTGTTGTCTCACAGCTTTTGCTTTTCCTCGCTCCTGTCCGATCTGCCCCAATCCGGTTTGGTCCAAGAATCAACACCATGGTCACAGTATATATACTAGGTCGTGTTTACACTGTATTTTGTTCACCATAATTACACCATGAGGAAAAGATGGAAAAAATGAGGCCGGATGAGACACAGAGACAAAGAAGGGAACTTAAAAATCAGTTTCTCTGTGATATAGGATTATACTTTGCACAAGTATATATGTATATGTATATATACACACACACACACACACACACACACACACACACACACACACACACACACACACACACACACACACACAAGTTCCTCATTTTATTC
>OMNN01023974.1:18160-40380 GCA_900302755.1 Chromis chromis
AAATAGAACACACACTCACACACACACACATGTGCACACACACACACACACACACACACACACACACACACACACACACACACACACACACACACACACAAGTTCCTCATTTTATTCTCCGCTTGTTGTCAGTCATGAGATACCCATTGGAAGACAGTACACTGTTGCTCAACAGATTTGTTTGTTGAATCAGTGTCTTTTTCTGTGTGGTCTTATTTTGGGACTTCAGCGGACACATGGCACATTACACAATTACAACAAACAAAAATAAGATAGTTGTCAATATGCTACAGCTGAGTGACAACAATATTGTCCTTTCAAAGCTGTCAGATTAAAAATAAATGAAGGTGAAAAAGAGAAGTAAGGCCATGCATCTCTGCACTTATTATCGGGAGGAGTGTCATACATTTTAAAGATATGGAGAGCAGCCATTTCCATCTCTGGTTTCACATCAGTTCTTCTTAATAGAGGGTTTATATCAGGTCCCATACATCTGACAAGGTTAACTAGAAACTGTACATGTACCAGGTGGGACTTGAGGTGCCAAGTACGTGTATGCCTGCATGTCCTACGGGTGTGAATGAATGCAGTGGTAATGTAGTGGTATGTTGGTATTTTTGAAGCTGGATCTGTTTTAAGCTTCACTAGCTCAACACCAAGGATCTAGTCTAATGTCCAATCTGCATTACCCAGCCTTTAAACCTGCCTAACTACTGTAGCTGCCCTAATTAGCTGCGTCCTATCTGCTGATTAATAAAGATCAAATATGAATGCAAGTAGTCAACTTACTACATCATTCAGTTGTCTATTGCAACATTTACATAGACACTTAGCAACATTAAGTTTCACAGTTTATGACCTGACCTTGGAACAGCAGTTGACAATCTCAAATTAAGGTCCACTTGTTTGTTCTGAGCTTTTAAACGTATCTCATGGTCCTTATCAGCAGACTGAATTTGCTCAGTTGCCATGGAACTGAGCACTTCATGCCTCTAAACTTTCTGATGCCATTAATAAATAAATACTTTTCGCATTTTTGTAAGCTGAATCAGTGTGTGTGTTAGTGTCTAAGTGTGAGAGTGAAGAGTCTTGGCTGAGAGAGACCTGACTGTTTGACAGAAAGGCACTTCAGTCACACAAGGCATGACTTTTTCCTGGGCCAGAGCTGTGCCTGGCAAGCCTCTCCCATCTGCCTGTTTGTCTGTTTAGGAGAAAGTCAGTCCTAATCTGACCATCGCTTGGGTTTCACCATGTTAGAAAATGCACAACTCTCACAAGGGAACCAACCATACGATTCAAACCAGCAGTCGTTCTCATCCCATTTAGTGAAATCCAGCCATCATATTTCACCTTGTTTGTAAATGGTAACAAAATCTAGAGGGTTGGTTCAGAGCCCAGGTTTAATATCCTTTCAGATATGAGGGAGCAGCTTTCTGTCTCTCCACATCTTTCTGTAGGCAGTGACTGTTTTATCATCATCATCTCTATAGTGTTTCCATGATGTGCTCTTATTGCCTCTATTCATCTTATTAACTATCCCTTTGCAGGCATGGCAGGGTGATATAAGGACCATTTTCCTTATTCCCAATGGTGTCACTGCTTTCTTCTGCAGGATGTTGAAACACTGATAATTTGGAGAGAGGTGAATGGTTTTTGTGGGCACAAAGCCAAAAGATCCACAGGGAGACTTAAATTTCCAAAGATTTGCTTTATGGCTTTTTTTTCTCTATATATAAGTCACTATCTTGTACAGTCTGGCAGTGCCAATGAGGGGTTGAAGATGGGGTGATATTCAGTTATATAAGGACTGGGGCAATGTAAAATTAACTAATTAACTAAAATCTGCATTACAAAATTAGAACCTGCCATCAGCCACTTCATGAAATTGATCAACAGGTTTTTGAAGATACTGGCACCCAATGACTATATGCAAGTTATTAATTTTTAATATAGTTCTCATATTTTATTTTTGTGCATATATGATAGTAAAATTTGAAACTGGAGCTGGCTATTGACAGATTTTTAATTTATTTTGAAATGTGTTGTTCAGCACATTTTAAAAATTAGTTTTTTAAATGTTTCAGTTTCAATTTTTTACTCATCAGTCTACTGGAAAAGCTTCGTCAGAGTTTGAGTGTGCTAAAATGCCTCCTTACATTAAACTCCCAAAACAGATTTGCACTGACTGCTCAATAAGCACACAGGCCTTTGGACAAGCAGGAACACACGGATACTGTTAAGCACGCTGACTGCTAAATTCCTGCTTCAAATTCCATTTTTTTCTTTTACTCCATCACACCAACAGGCTGCTTTGGTTTGATTAGCAATGTAATTTCCAAGCTGTTCAGAGAAAATGGACTATAATCTGTTAACTGCTCACTAAATGCATAGACACCTACTTCTTCTAAGCTCTAGCTCCCCCAGTTTCTCTTTCTAGAAAAAAAAAAAGATGATCAGTTTATTTTACTGGCTGCAGTCTCTGTCTGTCTGACGCTGCCCTGCAGATATTTGGCTTCATGGCAGTTATTAGAGCGGAGTGGCTTTGGAACAGCATTGGTTTGCTTTTGCAAAACACAGGAAACCAGGCAAAGGCCTGCTCTGGCTTGTGATGGCAGGAGGGCAAATCTCGGGAGCAGGCAGGAGTGGGAGTGGGAGGTGAAGAATGAGGAACAAAATAAGAGCAAGAGTGCCGCAGAAAGAGAACTGACCACTGTTCAGGGCTTTCCGCCATTTTAGTCTTTGTTCCGAGCTTCAAGACATATTTCTTTCTGTTTATCTTGTTTACTACATGGCTTTTCTTAGTTGTTTTACTTCTTAATTGCATATCAAAGTATGTGGTGTGACACAGTCCCCATCTTTTCCTCCCTTTTACTTGTTTAAGTCAGTGGGAAACACGCTTAGTTGATGACATGCATAATGAAGTTTCCTTACTTGATTTGATTTGGTTTCCCTGAACATTCATGGATCAAGCCAGTAGTTCAGCTGCTGGCAAGGCTCAGAAGAAGACATGCCTATGTGATTTAAAAAAAAAATCAAAACCTTACTCTAGCCCAGGGTGGTTTGGATTATTTAGACACATGAAATTTTGATTTGAATGGATGTCAGACAGGACAAAAAGTTTTTCAAGGAGAATGTAAAAAAGAAAGTAAAATAAAAAACAACTACTTGGCTGACTTCTGTGGGTCACTACATCGACTCAAATGAAGAATGGCATGCGTTTTGATAAGAAAGCCGTGCTTTCTGGCAGAAGGACTATCTTGTTTGCTTCACTCAGTCATAGAGGGAAAAAAACGCTAAGGCCACTAGTCAGAAGAGACTGCCCTGCATTCCCATAGCAACAATGCTGTTATTGGCGGGGACTGACAAAAGTTCTAAGGGAAGTTGCTATAGCTACAAGTTAATATTGTTGTATGAAGTGACTTTGGGGAAATGATGTGTGGTACCAGTAGTTTGCCCAGAGACATGAACATTAGAGGTGTCTAGTGCGATGATGAGTAGTATGATGTGCAGCCGCTGGCCTCACCACCTGCTGTACGGTGTCCTGCTTGTTCTCTTCACGGATGCCTCTGGATCTGGAGCTCCACATCCCTGATCTGCAGCCGCTGGCCTCACCACCTACTGTCCTGCCATCCCCACCCCAACCTCTCCTGCTATCCCCTCCCCCCTCATCTTCCTTCCCAGCCCAACCGGTCGAGGCAGATGGCCGCCCTCCCTGAGCCTGGTTCTGTCTGAGTTTTTTCCCCCCCTCCCTATCCTAGGGGTTTTTTGGTTCCTTCCCACTGTCGCGGACTGCTTGCTTATAGGGAATCCAAAAGCAATTTCTGGATTGTTGGGTTTTCTGTTTTCTGTTTTCTTCTCCATTATGATGATAAGCGCTATGTGATGACATGTGTTGTAAATATGCGCTATATAAATAAAATAAAATTGAATTGAATTGAATTGAATTGAATAGTAGACTGTAGACTAGTTGTATTTTTGCATATTGTAATTTATTTTTTAATAATATTAGATAAATCTAAAATGATACCACTGAATTATAGAATTTCATAGAAGGTAGAATTGGCATAAAGAGTAAAGATGAGATTAATTTAACAACTTCGTAGAGTTAAGCCATTGGGTTAAGCCACGTGTACTACTTATATTTGATTTGATTTATACCAACAGCTAACCTATGTTTAACCTGTGCTTGATAGGTCTAGACTGTGACAGGCTCACAATGCAAATGTAATAACCTCATGGCTCACATTTCCACAAGACAAGGGCATGACATGCAAGTCAGGTCGTGTGTCATGATCTACTTTGTCATCAGCTATTCCATTGCTTGTGCTGTGTCAACATTTTCTCACAGCGGAAAGTTTATCACAAGCTCTCAGATGGGATGTGCATACAAGTTATTCCACACGGAACAATCCTTTTTGATGTTTGACCTGTGAATTTGGTGTTACAGTAAAACATGGGCATGTAAATACGATTCTGTTTGTGTAGTTTATGACATACCGAATCAAACACCACAGAGGGAATCATGCCTTTTGCTTCATGTCTGTCCTCGATTATTTTGCCAGGACAAAGCTATCTGTTGTTTGTGCTTGTCCCTAAGGCCACAGATTGCATTCTAGGATCAAGAGAGAGAAAGAGAGGGCTTTTTGTCCCAACACTGAATAGCCATTGCACTCACAGCCCACATTAAAATGACACGGCTCCTGCCTAACAGCCTCTCTCTCTCCAGGGGGTTCAGAGCCTGGGGACTTACGTAAGGGGCAACATGTGTATAGACTGCACAATAATGGGTGAATTATGAAGATGCGCGCACACAGTGACAACACCACCTGATGCCTACTGACATATCTATATCAATATATTTTTATTCATTGTGTATTTACAGTGCATGCTACTTTGTACCAAGATATTACAGAAATTTAAAAAGGAAAACCTGGAAAGAAGCATAGTGGACAGAGGCATGGGATCACAGCTGTAAACGTGGGGGGACACAGGTCTGTGTTGAGTCGGGGGTAGACTGTTTACTGCCAATTATTACCATCTGCCCGCAGCAAGAAGTAAGATAGAGAGAGGAACAGAGGACATTATGTAATGCTGTGGAGTCGAGGCAGGATGATGGGAGACAGAGGGATTGCAGGATTGAGAGCAGTGGGTATTCTATTAATAGTGGGTGTGGATGGGGCAGCTGTCCGGGCTGCACAGCAAGAAGACAATCATCAGCACTAGTCTGGTCAGTACTAAAATCCTCTTGCCACAACACTACCTCACTATACAGGATATACCAGTTTGACAACATCATACCATTCCTTGCACTGTTTATTTACTTAATATGTGTGCACTAAAGTCACATTTTCAAAACCGGCCATCCATATCTTCATCTCTGATGTGTCATCATTTAGGTTAGTGGCTATCTACGCACACATTCCACAGCCCCAATTTTCTTAAGAGGCAGTAAGGACTTAGACTGAAAGGGAAAAGGGAAGAAAGATGCATATCAGAACTTGTAACAGAAAAAATCTATGGTTAACAATACTCTTTGTGGCTTTGTGGTTACTGTTTCTTTCTTTGTCAGCCTCTCCTATATTCTCTCCCTCTTAGTGAGGATGAGTGATGCATACATATGTTTTAGACTTCACTGCAGGAAAAGTCTATCTCATGACTGGAAACATTACCCCTATTTTTGGTGTGTGAATCTCTACCACTGTGTGCATTTACATTTGTTTGTGTTCAGAAGGGATAAAATGGGAAACGGACAAAAAGTTGCATTAACACTAGGTCAGTGTGTGATGAATATGTATCCGATTTTGACTCCGGACTTTGAAAGTTGATTTTGTTTTTGTGTGACAGTGTTTTTCAACTTTTTAATTGCCAAGGTCATACACCAGTCTCCTTGCCAATCTCAGGCGCACGCAGCTGCTTTGGATATGAAGAAGCCGGCACACATGGATACGCATACAGTACATACAGAGGCACACAAATACACCCTGATGCCTGTTTTGGGGATCATGTTGATCACATGATCACATTGGATGGATAAGTGCTATTTAAAACGACCACCATTGGGACTAAGTAGAAATCAGAGATTATTGTTGGTGGTTTACAGGCCCAGTGAAAACTGGACGTCATATAAAATTGATACAGCTGATACGCCAAACATTAAAATCTTCTATTACTGCCTGGCCCCTTCTATTCCGTCTTCCTATTTTCTCCTGACCTTCTAAAATTGGTTTCTTCCTTGCCTTCTGTGTTGTGCACAGTTTCTTTTCTTGTGAACAAGATACCAACACCTCTAGTGTGTTGTCCGAGGTTTGAAAGGATAATGCAACATAGGTGGAAAAACTGAGATAAAAAAATTCCCATGGCAAAGCCAATGCACTACTGATAAACATGTCAAATCTTTAGCCGCATGTGTGGTCTTTCTGTGGATTTTCAAGTTGTTTACAAGTTCTGTGTGTTTTGTGGCAGTTGGGCTGTATCTTAAGTGGGCTTGTTCTGAACGCAATGTGTGCTATAAACCTGGCAGATCTTGAGGATTTCTAATGGGCTGGTAACTAGAGCAGAGGTGGTGTGTTAAATATAGAGGGAAGGCCCTGTCTTCTCCCCAACAACAGCAAAGAGCCCACTACAGTACTGGGTGGTGGTGCCAAAAAGCAACGCAGCAGCATCACATCAACATTTGCAGTATCAAAGTCCAACTGTCCTCCTAGGACCTGTTGTGGAATACTACTGTGTTCGAGTGTGTTTCCAACTAATAAAAAGCCAACCTTGAAAATCAGTCCGCAGAAATGCTCCTGGACTCATTGTAACTCACTGCATCTTGGATGAAATGACGGTCATGTACAAAGCTTATCTGTTCATTACACACTTTCCCCTTTTCTGCTTTCTGAGCTTGTTGTTGCTGCTTGTGTCTTGGCTTGGCTCAAAGCGATAGTCTCTTTCTCTCCCTCTCCCTCTGTATGTGCCTGGGCCTGGCTTGTTGACTTTAGCTGGCCCATGTGTTGTGCTGCTGCCAGAGGGGAGTGTTCTTGGCCCAGCCAAGGCCAATACAAGTTGAGGGAGGAAGGAAGGTAAGAGGGTGTTTGGTGTGTGTGTGTGTGTGTGTGTGTGGGTGTGAGAGAGCGAGTGTATGGTTTTGTTTGTGCATGTATTTAAGTATGCCAAATGCTCCAACCATATTACACAAATACACACGCACACATACGCAAGTACAGTAAAACAGGGTTAGAACTTCCCAACTGAGATATACTACCTGTCTCATAAAATGCATTTGTCAGTGACAGTGCGTGTAAATTTGACAGCTTCAAGTATGAATAGTATCACTACACTTCGTAAAATACTGTAGCTACATAGTATTTATGTGCCTACACATGTTCATATGCATATGTGAGTGAGGACTGTTTATCATGTCATCATTAGATTTACTGCATGCCATAAATGCACCATGGATAGACTGAATGGCTCTTGTAAACATCCAGATTTGGGGAGTAAAAAACCAAAAAACCCACTCCATCCCCCTCCCAAACACAAATACGTATACCACACACAGACCAACTTTGTTGACAGCAATCTCCGCTCTCCATTTTCCTCTTTCTGGGCACTAAATAAAGGCATTCCCAGATTAACTTGCTCCAAAATAAAGCCCATCATAAGAAGATGTAGACAGATTTACTGTGTGTCAGGGTTGTTGCTCTTTCACCTCCTCCACTCCCACCAAATTTAAAGGCTTCATAGTTACTCCACAGGCAGATGAGAAGTGATAGAGAGATTAGTGGGCTGTGTCATTTAGAGTATCTGTGGGCGCTGATGTGTTCATCAGAATAAGTGATGGACAGAAATGGCGGCGCTGTTATCTGTCCGAGCTGGTGGAGGGCAGAATGTGGCAGCCATCTGCTTCTAACTTGGTGTAAACACTGATATCAAAGACAGCTGATAGCAACAGTAGATTAGCTTCACTGCTGTCAGCATGAATAAAAGCCAACCTGAAACTGGTTCTCTGAAAAGGGGTATCTAAAACGTGCCTTTATTGTTGCTTTCTCCTTTACACAGACACACACAAAACAATCACACCAGATGTAGTGAAACTGTGGTGGAGTGTCATCGTTGTTCTGGGAAGCAGAGGAAGGAAAACGCTCAATGTCAGGAAATCAGGGTGGGTTGGAGGGGGTGGGTATTAATGGGCCAAGTGTGTGTTGGTATCTGTGTGTGTGTTTATAAGCATATGTACAAGAGACGGGTTTCAAAGTTGGCTCTGACATCAAGTAATAAGCTTGTTATCCTCCCAGTTTGTGTTATGTTAATTTGTCTCCCTAATAAAACACACACCAAAAACGAAGGCAGTTGTGACTGTTGTATGCTGTTAGTATGCGATACTATAGGCAGGCCAAATAAGACTTAACCAGGATTCTTAACTCACATTTTACTGAATGTAAAGCACCATTTCTATCACACTACGGTCAGTCTGACAACATGTTGTCTCCAAAATGAGAAAAACAGCACAGAAATGTTATTAAGATAGAGAGAGAAGTCCATAAATCAAAATCGTGTCCCTGGTTGGCCTTGTTTAATGCAGAAAACAAGGCTAATGACTGAAACAGGACACGACTAATCTTGTTATCTTTCTATCTCTTGTCCAGACTGTGTGTGTGTGACGTGTGTGTGTATGCCTGTGAATGTGTGTGAGGTGCATATGTGAGTTACCCGCCTTTCCTCTGAGAAAGTCTTCTATTTTAGCTGTGGTGTGGATATTATTCTTTGCATACCACGATTCCCTCAATGTTGGTATTTTATAATTATACACAACTGTTTTGCCAACTGCCCGCATTGTATTCACAGCTCACAAACACACACACACACTCACACACAGACGCACTTAGCTCATGTTTTGAGATGTTGGAGAGTAAAACCAACATCTTTTGTGAGTGTTCAGACCGTCACTGAGAGATTCCTCCATATCTGGTACATTCCGTTGTGATCTGTTTGCTCTCCATCCACCACATTCTCATCAGCGTGGGAGCTGAGCCATTTTATAAAAAACTTTTTCTGTGTCTGTAAAATGTTTTCCTGACTAGTCATTTGTGTGTGAGTGTACGCGCACAGGTACATGTTGGCTTGCTGATTTAAAGCGCATTTCTGTATGTGTTTGTGGACTCCAGTGTGAAGTTTTTTGCGTAGAGTGTGTGTGCACGCGTGCGTCTGTGCACTGAGACTCAGAGCAGCTCTTTGCCAGGGCTTAGGGCTTGGCTGAGAGAATGCCTCAAACCAGTTTACTCTGGTTGTGTAGTGGAGAAGTCCGGGGGCGGGACAAGGACCTCTTAAAGCTGCAGGCTCCATTTCTCTTTGAGTATGAGTGTGAGTCTGTTTTGTGTTAGCACATCTTTGTACATTTGGATTTGTAGATACTTACAGTACATAGCTGTGAGGTACTCAAATCACTGTTTACGCTATGGCAGCTCGCTTTTTTCAGAATTTTACATGATAATTTAATTCCAATTATTTGTGTGTGCAAATGTGCACAAGTGTGTGGGTTAGTTCTTGGCCCTGCCTTAAATAATATTCCCCAAGTTTCAATTTCAAGGGCGAGCAAGAACAGTGGTGAAGAGTGCTGAATAGAATCAACTGAGAGACCAAATGTGTGTGTGAATCAGATACGCTCTGTTCATCTTTGCAGGATGATGCAAAATGCTGTGCAGTCACATTTTTATTAGAATGCTGGATGTCAAAGCACACTCTCTGGGCTCACTGTACGTGTTTGTGAATGTATACTGTACGTATGTGTACGCTGTCAGTTCAAGTGGGCAGTATAAAAAAGATTGAAGATGAGGGTGGACTGCTCAGCATGGGGCGTAGTGAGCAGGAAGAGAGAAACAAGCGTCTCTCTCCTGCTGTCTATGAGAGGTTACAGAAGTTGTGCAGATACCGCAAAACACTTTCATTCTAGAGGCTTTCAATTCTCCTGTACACACAGAGGAACATAAGCAAACACACTTAAGCAGCAGGTTGTCCAAGGCTACCTGTACACAGTATTATGTATCTCTTTGTGCTCTGGCTAGTTGTTGGATTTGTTTGCTACATAATTCAAATTTCTTCTAGCATTGCTTTTGGCTACAGAGATTTGCAGTTTTCCCTGAGGACAAAGCCAGATTTTTTTTTTCTGAAACATTTTTTCTTTCTCTGATACACAGTCAAAAAAAAAAAGAATGGCTGAAAATTGATCTGTTGACACTCAGTCTGGGTTGGAGGCGAAGCAAAGACGAGAGCACCTGTGAAAAATGATACCTGACATTTTTCTTATGTGGTCAATCCATATTTTTGTGTTTTGCAGGAAGCCCTCAGATCATGCTGATAAGGAGGTGATGGCTGCCACCGTCCTGACCTCACTGTCCACATCCTCTTTGGTGCTCTACCCTTCCTCTGCAGCCACAGGTAACACAAAAACCTACGTATCAGCTGCATTCAACAGTTGATAAAGGCTGTGCCTCCAGTGGAAGCTGCTCTATCAAACATTGACTCATCCTCTGCATTTAACAAATCAAGGACATTCACTTTAAATCATGCCAAGGGTTACTCACTCTCAGTTAGGTGAAACTGTGGGCAGTACTCATCACAAATCACTTGATGTTAGTTTACCCTGACACAGAATGAGCTGCTCAGTCATTGATGTGTTAACCTGTATATACAATAGAAGGGAGTCTTACAGTGTTATTAGCACTATTCCCTTTTATTTGGATGCATGCATGTTTACCCAAGCCCAGCACTTTTTGCCACTGTTTAGCCTTGACCCTATCACCACAGCTCTTTTTTGCTGTTTCCAGTATTGCTGTGGTTGCCATTACCATGCCAACCCCACCAGCCGGTCAAAGTCCTGTCAGCTTTTTTTTTTTTTTTTAAGGTCAGCATTAAACCAAGGCTGCCGTTTTTGATCTCAGGAAGGCATCGTGTAGCAAGTCAGATCCCTGGGCCAGCGGCCAGGGGCACCCTGTTTTACCCTGCTGTACAAATTGGGATAAAATAGAAAACAAAGCACTGCAAGCTTTCATTGTAGAATTCAGTAGTCATTAGATCTTATCAGAGGATGCTGTAGGTTTGTGAGGTGGTACGCTTGATGAAAAGCTTACTTGACGCAAAATATTGCAGAAAAGGGATGTTGGTTGACACTCTGATTTATCACCGTTTGGTGGAGCTTTATAGAAATAACTATGAGCTAATGCCTGTTAGAAGTTTAGGTAAATGTACTGTTTTTTAGCAGCAACTCCCAGCACATCTCCTTGTCATGCTCACTTAACAAAAAAATACTTGATTTATGTAGCATGACATTTACAGCTGTTTTGTGTTGTTAGTACACACTTTCCCTATATTGTGTCTTGTAGTAGTTGAAGTTGGACTGGCCATGCTAGGATTTTCACTTGTAGCGGGTACACGTGATTCACTTAAGTGCCTTAGTAATTCTGTAAAATAGCACAGTAATCCTCATACACAAATTGATGTACGCTACATATTTATATAAACCAGGATTCAGCTCCTTATATTTCTATAGGAAAGTTATTGGTTTATATAAGTTAATCCCCAACATACATGATATTAAGCTTTGGTCTATGTTGGGTTTAGGTTTTTTTTAATACTATTTGCCACAGTCAAAGTCCGATCAAGCCATCATGATTATCGAGTCTTAGGTTAAGGTTAGGTTAAGCCTCACTGGATTGGTCAAAAGGTCAAAGTGTGTGGAAAGGTTTGTGGGCCAAGACTTACTACTATAGTACCTTGTCCAGGAAATTAAAGATGTTTGGGCGTAATGGGCAGGCTTCAACATAGCTTAATGAAAAATGGTAGGACAGTAAAGTATCTATATAGATATTAGAGTTTAGGGATCAAACAGGCTGTAATAGTTCAGGGATTTGGAATTATTTTATGTTTTTATTTCCATTGCACAGTTAGGATTTGGGTCAGGAAATTTATGCATACAGTCCCAACATTATGTTGCCAGTAAGGTTTAGTATTTTAGGCGTTTTCGGGCATTTGCTCACATTTATTTTGCCTGATATGTCTTGCCATTAATCTGAAGGTAACAATGTATTCTTTACACTGCAGTCCCAGAGCCAGCCAGCAAGTCTTGGAAAGAGGTGCTGTCAACTAGCTACAGCAGTTCGACCAGCGGTAACTGGAGCTGGGATGCCAGTGACCAATCAGTGCCCTCCACACCGTCCCCACCACTCTCCAACGATACCAACAAGAACTTCCTGCTCTCGTCCCAGGGTGATGATGTCAATGAGGATGTCACAGAGAGCACACACTTCATGTTTGAGGACCCCATACCTCGGAAGCGAAAGGTAAAGATGGATGTGTAGGAGTTCACACATTTAACATTTTTATCTCTTCACTAGGTGTTTTTTAAACAAATTGTTTCTGTTTAAGTTTTAATTTTAAATGTAGTTTCTGCTTTTAATACTCCATGGGAAAGCTAATTTAAACCATTTTTTGCGAGTCAGCGGCCCATACTCATTTCACTTGTCTTCATTCGACTTTTTCTCAGTTTAATTTTTGATGCGTGCACCAAGGCTTGATCACAAAACAGTGTAATACAGTGCATGCATTTTTTGTTCACGATGTCCTCTTTTATTTTTATTAGAAATATTTGTAACAGATTTTTGACATTAAAAGGTAAAATGACAAAATTGACACTTAATTATTTAGACCAATTTTGCCTTTCAGTAATGTCTCCATGCAGTAAATAATATTGTTTGATTTGACTGGTCACATTAGGTTTTACATGTCATATTTGAATCAAATGATGACTTCTGAACAACTAGAAGGCTTTCATTTTTTTTTTTTCCCTCAGTGACAGCTGAGGCTGGATGTTTTATGTTTTTGGGTTATTCATCCATTGACCCACCCATGACCTTCTAATGAATACAAATCTCTTAAATATTTATCTTCAAATTTGCCACAAATGCTAAATTGAACTCAAAGATGAACTGATTAGATTTTGGTTGACCATAACTCTACAATTCATATGCAAACTAGAAAAGCACTCGGAGAGCGCAGACCTCCACCAAGCAGCTCATTTCCACCCATATTGTGATTTCCATCCTATGTTATAGTCCTACATTCATTTTATATACACTATTAGATTCATTGATAATCAAAACATACCTTTAGCATTTGAAATAACAATGATATTATTTTCACTATTACCCCTTTTCCACCAAGAAGAACCAGGTGCTAGTTCGGTGCTGGTGCTTAGTTGGTTTGAATCTTGTTCCTTCTAAGAACCTGTTTGCTTTTCCATTGGCAAGGAGCCAAGTTGAAGCCACGCCATTGCGTCACTGTAAAATGACTACGCTTGCATCGATTACATAACAGTTAAACAAATGCAGTAAGTTGATGATAATATCTATGTTTATCTTTATAGATGGTCTTGAGGCTATTTGCGAGGCGGAGGTCGCCTGTTGCCTGGGCACATCCGCAATCGCGCTACTGGTGAGACACAATTGAACCGGATTTCAGCACAACAGTGTGTGTAAAACTTCCGTGTGTCCCAGGAGTCATTCCAATACATCTGCGATTGGACCAGGGATGTCCTGGCGAAAAAGGACACAAATTACTGCTTGTGTGTCCCTTTCCACCGCTGATCGTTGGTCATGACCACCGCGCCCCATCCCCTGACGTACTCAGTGCTTTGCTCTGGCTCAGCAAAGAGTTGGTGCTTGCTAAGCACCGGTTTTTAGCACCTGGAGCCGGTGGTTAGGTGGAGGAAACACAAAGAACTGGTGCTATGTCAGGCACTGGCTCAGAACTAGCACTGGAACCAGCTCGGTGGAAAAGGGGTATCTGTCACATTAAAGGGAATTGTTGAAGAATCCTTCAAAAAATGCCTGGATCCAGATGGTAATCCAGAACATCACCAAAAAGTGTAATCATCTGTTCCTTGTCCCATTATCAACATTTCCAGAGAATTTCATTAAAATCTGTTAATACCTTTTCAAGTTATCTTGCTAACAGACAAACAAACAAATAGATAAACGCCGGCAAAAACATAATTATAACAAAATTTTGCATAAATGTCTAAGGTCAAAAGTCAAGTCTGGACAAACAAGATCATAAACTGCAATTTTATGGATTAGCAGAAGTGTATAACTATGAGGCAGTGTTTCTGGTTGTTAATTACAGTATGTGCGGAAGTGCTTAGGGAAGTGTATAAGTGTATAATTTAATGACAAAACCTAGCAAGTACGTATAGCCAGTACCATTCAAGGAATTTATTATGATTTTTCTGTTAAATTCACTTTAAAGGAGTGGCAGGAAGATTTTTTCTCAGATTATATTTAACACATAGTGTACTACTACACGTCATGAAAATAATACAATAAATTCAGGAACACAGTTGTAGACAAACAAATCTAATGTGCTTTTGTTATTTCTTTAAAGCAATAGGAGGAAGAGACTTTGGAAAGCACCACAGAAACATTCAGAAAATGTGAAAACCATGCTGTGTAACAGCATCTGACATAAGGCCTGTCGTTCTCTGCTTGTGTGGATGATGGATTATGTTCTCTCTTTCACTTCTCTTCCTCTCATTTTTGTACTAAGGAAACAGTCCAGAACAGCAAAGTATTTTCACTGTCAAGCAGCTTTACATCCCTTTTTCAGCCCTTTCAGGGGAAGAGGTGGGAAGGTTTAGTAAGAAAGAAGGAGAGGAGGCAGACGGAGGAGGGATGAACAGCAGGAAGTAAGGGTTCAAGGGATGCATAAAAATGAGGGCAGTTGGAGGGTGTAAAGAAGGAAAACAGAATTGATGCTTAAGGTAGCAGCAGGAGAAATTAATCTCAATATTCCTCCAGCCATACAGTGACTAAAGAGGGCTCATGTACTGTATATGTGGGAGTTTGCAATTCAACCTCCATGGAGTGAGGCAGCAGTGAAGATTATTGAGCTGCCGAATATATGAAACCATAAAGACTCAAAGGACAATGCTGCCAGAAAGTCATGCCATTCTATAGATAAGCAGACAGGAAATTAAGTAGGATGATGCTCGGAGGAATATAGAAAAATTCCTCAGAGCGTGGGTTAAAAGGTGAACTAACTTGCTGGTTAGCTTTGGGTTGTAATATAGCTGACACTAACTCCAGAGGTCTAAACCTTCTATGAGCAGCCACCCCTTGGACTGTATGATGTCTGATTTTGTACAGGCAATGAGTTAAGAGGATTATTAAACACGGCAATCAGCAGTCTTACTGTAGCTGTGCTAAGATGCAAGAAAAACGCTTAAAGAATTAAGTGATTTGTGATTGTTTGTGGGATTAAAGACTAGCTTTGCTGTTAATTTTTTATTATGACTGTTGTTTTAAACAGTATGGTACCTGCATATAGCCAGAACCACACAAGGAGTTTAGTGGAATGTCGCCATTGAATACAATGAAAGGCAGTGACAGTTGATTAGAGATACTTAAGAGGAATAGTGTAGCAGAGAGTTGACATAACCATTGATAAAAAACCTGTTCTACTCTCACTTCTCTTGCTCTGCTTCACTCTCTCTCCTGCTTCCTCCCTCCCTTTTTTTTCCTGCCCTTCTTTCTCCAGAGGCTGTTGGAAAGTAATGAAAGTACACACCCACTGTCTTTCATTAGCAGTGATGCAGGTCTCTGCCTGCTCAAGGGACAGCTGCCAGCCCCTGATATGTGAAAAAGAAAAAGAATTGAAATAAAAACACACTCCATCTATCCATCTCCTCGCAGCTTGTTTGTGAACCAAGGAAGCTTATCTTGGGTTTTATGTTAAATCAGATTTCAG
Organism: Chromis chromis; assembly: GCA_900302755.1. NCBI lineage: Eukaryota > Metazoa > Chordata > Actinopteri > Pomacentridae > Chromis > Chromis chromis. The sequence continues at coordinate 33,941 of OMNN01023974.1, forward strand.
GAGGATCAGTTATGATAAGCATTTCCAAATACTCCTTTTGCTAATCAGATGTTAAAAAGAGGACATGATTGTTTATGCTTGTGATCCTGGAACACTTGTTTCCTTAGTTGCATTTTTGTGACAGGCCTTAAAATTTGTGTCAAACAATATGGCAAATCCTAGCTTTTAACCTTTACACTAAACTATTTTCAGTGCTTTGGATCCTCAACCCATCCCACAGCATGCACAGACAGCAGAGAGAGATCAAAATAATCTATTCATCTATTAATCAATCTCTCATTGTAGTCTCATTGTCTCCTCTCTGCCCCCTTCTTTTTTCAGTGTTTATTTCTCTTTTGCTCTGTATGTATCTGAAATTTTTATCAGCTTACTGCTGTCATATATCTCTAATGAAGAACAGTTGCTTTTACAGAGTGGCGGCCAATGAGATCCACACAGAAGAACGTGACAGCACATACTGCATAAACCTCTGTTCCAATGAAATACATAATAATAGGGTTTTGCAGAAAATGCGTTTTGATTTGTGTGTTTTTTTTCTGACAGCTGATCTTTTTATGTTGTAGAGAAAATGATTCACAAACTGAGTGCAAAAACCAAAGATAGATGTAATTGCATAAATGCACATATGTCACGGTTACTTTATTTACTTATTTAACTGTGAGATAATCAGCAGTCTTTGTAGTAACTTTGTAGTAACTGTCCCAGTTAGCAATCACCTAATTCTTGATGTTTTTGTGGGAAACATCTTTTTCAGAACTCCATGAAGGTAATGTTCAAGTGCTTGTGGAAGAACTGTGAAAAAGTCCTCAGCACCTCCTCAGGGATCCAGCGACACGTCCGCACCGTCCACCTGGGGTAAGTTGCTAATCATCACCGGAGAACTCAGTGCACACGGTGCTTAGTTATTGTTTCCTGGGCTCAGCAGTCTCATTAGTGGAAAATTTGACCAAATATTACTGCACATTGACATGTCTTACAGATGTGCTGTAAAATGTTTTGATAAATGACATTGAAATCTGAATATTTTAACTTCACCACCTTTAGTGTGTTATTTTCCTCTCTTGCTGCCTAGTCGTGTGTATCACGCACTTAGCCACAGTCTTAGCCACACACCCACACACACATGCACCGCCACCAGGCAGTAATATTATCTTTATGAGTCACACTAATGATCTTTACTGTGATGTTATCATTGTTTAAAAGTGTGTTTATTTTTTCTGTGTTTTCACATTTATTTTCAGAATCAATTTTGTTAACATGAACATTGATCCCATTGATGTTTTATAGAATCACAGGCTTAGGTTTTCACTTTGATAAGGACCTTTCCATTGTAAGTGTCATGTTCGCAATCTTTTCTCTGCAGCTGCAGGGTAGTAGTGTCAAACATTGTGATTTAAATAGTGCGGTAAGACAAGAAAAGTGACACACATTTCACTTGTCACACATTGGATGCTTTCCAACCTCCTGCCTTTACATCTGACTAACTAGGCTATTGTATTACAGTGTCTGCACACAGGTGCAAGGAACAGCTGCAATCTAAATCATTTAACCCCGCTGAGTATCTAAGAGTTTATACATGAAACATTTTCCGATCAACACTTGTATGAGCGTAACATAATTTTACCAAATGTAATGATTTTTTTTGTAGCCACATCATAAATATTCAGCCTCTATCTAATATTACTGTTTTTAATTATTTACTAGTACACCTACCTAACTGCTCAAAAGGCAAATCATCTTTTGGGAACTCTATAATGTGATACAGATAAATCCAGCCAGAAGTTCAGCCAGAGTACCAACACTGAAAAGAGAAAGGATCCGGCTCATAACATAAGAGATTAAATTATTCCATTACATCAAAAATGTTTTGGAAAAAAGACAACATCCTTGACGACACGGCACATGAAAGGCTGACTTGAATATGCAAGTAAAACTTCTATCGACCTGTAGAGCAGTGGGAGTCTGTTTTATAGAGTGAGGAGACTAAATTGTAACTGGTTGTACCCATGGAAACTTGACCCTGTGAATGCCATTTGGATTAATTGAAATACCAGGCAATTAAACAATATTAGTGAGCTTTTACAAACGAGGAACAGGCTGCAATTTGAAAAAAAAAAAAAAAAAAAAACACGTTTAAAGCTTGTAAAAAAAACATTTAGTAGCGTTCGTAAAGGTCATGGGATTTTATTATGATTAAATATTGGCTTTGGTGATTGGATTATTTTGTCTATGGATTTTCTTCTTAAAGAAAAAAAGTATTTAGTGTTATTAGTAAGCTCAACATTATCTTCTCAAAAATCATTTAAACACATTATTAAACTTCCTTTGACTGTTCGGTTTATATGTTTTTATTACATTTTCCCATCACTGCAATGTCCTTGTGGTTAAAGCAGTTTAATAATTTTGATTGCAACTGTGAATTGTCCAGTAAAGACAAATTGAACTAGTAACATCGTCTTACCCATTCCAGGAATACTTTAATATGCTTTTCGCTATATCGTTTCTTTCTCCTCCTTGAATATGAATATGTGAGGCAACACATTCTATCATATGTGGTCCACTGAGTCAGAAATGAGTCATATTGTGGCTGGTTTTTTTTTCAATGCAGCAGGTAAACCTGAGATAGACACACAATTAATGTTATCTTATAAGGATAGTGTTATATTTATTGTTATTGTAAATATAATATAGTTAATAATCTTTTATTAAAGTTAAGACCGAGACTCTATTACTCTAAGGATTGGAGGTATACTCTGACTTGTTTACTATCCCCAGCTTGTATGTTTGCAGACCTCTGCAGCCCATTGGCTTTTAGTGCCACCTGCTGTTGGAAAGAGTACACTAATCTTTTTAGTGCCATCTTAGACTGCTCTGCTTAAGCTTACAATGTTAGTGGCACCACTGTTCTTAGTATTTTAAAATGCACCATAATGTTACGAAACTCTGGCTATTACTTCTCAGTATTAATTGTATATTTGCAGTTTATCATAAAAAATAATTTTGCCCCGCAGGCGAAACAGTGACTCGGATTACAGTGATGGAGAGGAGGACTTTTACTACTCAGAGATCGAGGTCAACATGGACAGCCTAACGGAGGGCTTGTCCAGCCTCACACCCACCTCGCCCACCACGGCTGGTCCTCCGCCCATCTTCCCTCCACCGCTCACCGATGTCCCTCACTCTGAGCACATCAATATGAATGGTTCGCAGAGCCACGCCCCTACACTGCTCAGTCAATCAGCTCCCTCCACACTCTGCCACATCCGCACTGACCACGCCTACCAGGTAATTCACACACGGCGTAAACACACATTACTAAGTGGAAACCCATGAAAAAGATGCTATTGCTGTGCCTTTAAAAACAAGATAGCACATTAAGTGATCAGTGTCTTACTGAGACGAGATTCAGTTTTACATCATGTGGAGTCTGCACGGGCAGTTTTTGATGTTAGTGCAAAAAAAGAAGGTCAGGGTGACTTACTTTTTTTTTTTTTAAGTATTTTTTTGGGGAGTTCTTTTTATTGATAGAGAGACACGGTGAAAGGGGGTATAGAGGAGAGTGACATGCAGCAAAGGGTCTTGAGCCGGACTCAAACTCATGACCGCTGCTGGCGACCTGCGCCCACATGGTAACGCCTTAACTCAGCGAGCTAAACGGCGGCCCAGGGTGACTTGCTTACCTCCTACACCAGTGTGGGTTGAAGTATATAACAGGGTCCACATGAAGGATAAAGTCAGGGTATATATTTTATATTTTTATATGAATTTTGAAGCCAGAAAAGGTTTAGTTTCTAGATTCAATTATGCCTAAATTCCTGCTTACAAAACCTAATTTGAACTACCGACCTCCTCCCTGTTCTTCTCCGTGCCTTTCTTCTTTTTCTTCCTCTTGTTTTTACGGTAGCAGTTCATGTGCACATCTCATTTATATGTCCTTGGAGATGAAATGAAATGGTTTCAGCTGGAAGAACACATTTGGTATAAATATAAATATTTAAAATACTCAATATTGAATTCAGTCCTTTGCAGTGGTTTGATGTAGTACAGTATGCACATGCAAAACTGGAATGAATGCTTCTCATGTTTAGTTTTCTTTGTATCTTACTTTGCGCAAACGCTTCTATTTGATCCTGCTAACTTCTTCCTCTTACCGCTATACTTTCTCCTTCTTAGAAATAGTTTTGTGCCATATTCTGCAAGAGCGTAATGCCGGGCTCATACTATAGGAGTTTTAAAATCACGCACATTAAGAGAAACAGATATTCTTCTCAATAATTAGATTTAACATTGTAGTAAGGGTGAACAGGTCATGTGATCCTATAGTGAAGCAGATGTAAACGAAACAGCCCGTTATGCAGCAACTTTCTGTAGCATTAATAACTGAATGAATTGAGAAATAACAAAAGCAGAAGGCTTAATGACTGGATGAGATAATGTTCAAGAAGACGTGGTCAACATGATGATTAGCTTATTCTTCATTGGAGGTGCAATTTTAAGTTTTCAGTTTTAATATCAGCAGCAGCAATCGTTAGCATGTAGGGCTATAAGGTTTAGCCTTACTGTGCAACAGTGTCTGCTACTCTGGGTGCTAATGATACCATGCTAGCATGTTTGATATTAATCAGGACGGCCCCAATGAGTCTGCCAGCAGTTCGGGAAGTTTATGACTGGATCTGTAAACCCCTCAGATTATCAAAGAATCTGGGATGAACATCGACTCAAACCAAGATCCCTGACCAGATTTTTACTGTAATTAGGAGGGGTGAAATGACGTTAAATCAGCCTGTAGTGTGAGCCAAGCTGAACTATAGTTCTCGCTGTCACTCTCAAATTTTCTATTGATGGCAAATTTGAAAAATTGTCGCAGGCAGTTTTGCTGTAGATGCATGTTCAGCATTGATTTGAAAGCACATTTCAGATTAAAAGATGGAGAAATGCCTTCCCTACTAATTATACCTTCTATTTCTTCTGTATTCTCTTCTTGTCTGTTTCTGTCTGCACATTTCCTGTCCCTACTTGTTTCTGTTGTGTCCTCTCCTGGTCATGTGGGGTGGTTGTCCATGTTCCAGGCCACTGCTCCAGTGAGTATCCCAGTGGGTCCTGAGCTGGCTGGGGTAGGCAGTGGTAATGGGATCGGGCCTGGAACTGGGACTGGGAATGGCATCAGTGTGTCGTGGCAGTCACCTCCTGTCATTTTTAAAGGCGTCCCGGTGAGTGAGGCCTTGTCTCACGGCTTTTTATCTTTATCTTAATTTCTCTCCTGCTGTTTCCACTTGAAGCCATTTGAGCTTTTTTTGTCACTGTTTTTTTTCACTCTCTTTGCTTCTTTACATCAGGATCTTTTTATACTGAGAGGCATCAGTGCTTCTCTCCCTTTGGCAAAATTCATTTAAAGAAACTATTTAAATGGGTTAATAGAAATTATTAAAGACAAGATAACAAACCATGTATGTACAGCATTAAATATTGTTAGCCATGTTATACTACATGTGCTGTCTCACATGTAGGACTGAGGTTATTAAATAGAAATAAAAAACATGACAAGAAATATGCTGAATGTGGTAAAAATGTTCACAAAAATGTTAATGTTGAAAATCCTCAGTGCCTCTGGGGTGGGACCAAAGTGACCAATGTATTTTAAAAGCACATCAGACATCTTCAGCCACAGAAATGTCTACAACACTGCAGGGACACAGAAAACTTTGATTAGACACCATGATTAAAAAGGTTAGTTTTGACGGTCTGACTCATGGTAGGTTAGTCTTGTTTGTTACATGGTTTATCCAGGCATACAAAATTACATTGTAGCTCAGAAGAACACCTACAGCAGGTATTTTCCTCTGTTCCAGGAATTACTTTGTGATTGTGATTGTGTTGCAGAAAACTTTAAGACATAAATGCGCCAACGTCTGATTCATATATCCTCGTAGTTTTAATCGTAGTTTCAGTCGTAGCATCTGGACTTGGTTGAGTTAGCTCGAAGACGTTTCACCTCACATCCAAGAGGCTTCATCAGTTCTAAACTGACTGGTTGGGAGTTCCAGATGTTATACATCTTCAGGAGCCATTGAAACTCCAGTCTTCTGGGTGTGTGTTGCCCCTCCCTCATTATGCGAGTCGTTAGGTCATTCCCTTTCACAATGGGGTTCGTTAGGGTCCTTTGTAGCCAGGTGAGAATGGTGCCAATGAGGGTCGTTGGGTCCTTCCAAAGGACCCTAACGAACCCCATTTTGAGAGGGAATTACCTAACGACTCGCATAATGAGGGAGGGGCAACACTCACCCAGCAGACTGGAGTTTCAATAGTGTTAATGGCTCCTGAAGAGTATAAAATCTGGAACTCCCAACCAGTCAGTTTAGAACTGATGAAGCCTCTTGGATGAGAGGTGAAACGTCTTCCAGCTAACTCAACCAAGTCCAGATGCTACGATTGAAACTACG
>OMNN01023975.1:0-11563 GCA_900302755.1 Chromis chromis
TTTTGCCATGTGGTGGGGTGCATTTTCCTGCAGGGGTAGGCCAGTGACATTTGGGATTGCCATTTTTTATTTAACTTTTTTTAATTTAACCTTTATTTAACAAGGTCGGTCCCGTTGAGATACAATGACCTCTTTTCCAAGGGAAGCCTGGCCAAGACAGCAGCCTGAGAATTGTTGTAACATTAAAGTTACAACAATTAAAACAAACAACACGTAAAAACATAAGTAAAATACATTCTGGATATATAACAAAATTATATAATAAAACATTTGCATGAGGGAGTGTGCTTGTTCTGGGACAATGTTTATTTGGGTATCTAAGTCTCATCAACACGGATGTTAAAATCCAAGGTTTTCCAGCAGAACACCACATAGTACCAATATGATCCATGTTATTCACTTCAGCTGTCAGTGGTCATAATGTTGTGGCTTATATTAATATATATATTTTTTTTTTTTCCTATTTTACAGATATGAATTTGTGAATTCTTTTGGCCAAGATCATGTACTGAAAATCTGATATTATAGTGTAGTCATAGTCACAGATGGGACTCCATCATAATAAATGTTGGACAAACCGGTCTATAATTAGCTTTCTAAACAAATGTATTTCTTTTTGAGAATAATTTTGTTTTGTCTCTTCCTGAGCCAATAATTCACACCTTGTTGAGAATCCTAAAATAAGGAATAAAAATCCCAAATTTGTTAATTATAGTTTTGAAAGACATCAAGAACATACTGATTTGTTGAGAAAATGTTTGGTGTGTGTGTAAAATATCGGCTCTGTTTGTCATATCTTGCATCATTTGTCTAATTTGTACCAAAGTTACATCTGTTGTCATTTTATACAGTTTTTAAAATAGTTTAAAATAATGCATTCACCATTATCATTTTTATTTGGGGTTCTTTATTGCAGCTGGACAAACAATTAACAATTGCCATCACACTGTGGACAGATCTACAGCAGAGAGCCATTCAGTGTGTACACACCATAAAAGCATCACTATACATCTATATACAAGGTTCCCATTACATCTCCGTCATATGTACACAGCTAAACGTGGGTAAAAGGCCAACAAACAGAGAATATGTTGAGTCAAACTGAAGCAAAAAACTGAAAATACGAACACTACAACATGCTGGTGATCCTCTAAATATGGATTACATACATAGTTGCTGATATTTACTTGGAAACAGACATTCACCATTTCAACAGATGTATAAATGTTTTTTTGTTTTTTTTTTACACACAATCTGTGTGGAAGAATTATTTAGAGCCAAGGATGTCACTTTACAATTCGATTTAATGAATTTTCTTTGTCTCACATTTTCTTTCATAACTGGAGAAAGTGCCACTAAAAACAAGCATCCACAGCATTGTGCAAATTTTGTTTAAAAAAAATAAAGAAATGTATGCAGCTCAAGATACAGGTGAGAAGTCTTTCTGCAGTGAAGTCATGAGAAATGGGACAGATATGGACAATAACTGACTAAACTGACCTTTTGGTTTGTCTCAATAACCTAAGAGTCTTTATTTCATTCATCTGCAAATTAAACAAAACTCATTCGTGGCTGAGAGGCTTTTGAGGAGCCAAGCTCAGACTCATTTAAATAAATTAGGTCATCCTTACGACTTTAAAACCCTAAAGCTTCCAATGCTCACTAATCACTACATTGACACATCTTATATTTGTTACATGCTTTTGGAGGCTGAGCAGCAGTTTTTGTTCCATCTGTACAGACAGCATAAAGGAAATAATTTACACAAAGAGGGATATTTTCAATTTGTACACTTACCCAAAGTGCTGAGACACTGCAGTTTATACACTTCCTACTTGAAAGGAAATTTTTATGCTTACGGTACATTCCCCAAAAGGCCACCTTAAAAAAAGAAGCAACAGGGACAGAAGGAGAGGGGAACAGCAGGAGGAGAGAACTTAAATGTTCCTTTCAGTCATCTGGATGCAAAAAATCTGATGGAAAGACGTGACGGCTGTTTGTGCTGACTACAAAGTAGCTCTTCGGGTTAACAGTACATTTCCTGGACATTGACAGGATGAGAATCTGTGTTGACCTGGCTGAAGCAGAAATATCTTCCTCTTCCAACTCTGGTGTCAGTAATTAATCTTAAAATAAGAATCGTATCCAGATGCTGTTCTTGTGTTTGAGGTACATTTTCACATTCGTGTATTTCCTCCAATAAAGTGACTAATAAAGTGACCTGAGCAAGATCATTAACATTAGGCATTTAAACCTTTCACGACATACAATGAACCTGTGCGACTTACACCTGCTTTGTTCTAAACATGGGGAGATGTTGAAGTTTCAAATTACAGCACTACTTATCTGGGAATAATGATGAGATTCCATGAGGATGTGACACGGCCCTGCATGAGCATTTGTCAGGAGACATTGTGAGTGCAGGCCTCCAAGTCCATCCTCCTTTCTGTAACCTCTCAAAACAAAATCCTCCTCCCTCCCCGTTGGTGCCTCAGATTGTTCCTGCTCTTGCTGGTTTCATCTGGTCTCCAGGGTTTTGCCCTCCAGGACCAGCTGAATCTCTTTGGCATCCAGCGTCTCGTACATGAGCAGAGCGTCTGCCAGGTTCTTGTGCTCCTTGGCGTGAGACTTCAGCAGGGCTTTGGCTCGCTCATACGACTCCTGCAGACGGCAAGACAAGAGATGTTTGAGATGTGATTACAGGAGCCGAGTCAGTTTTGATTTTTAGACATTATCTCTATATTGCATCACAGACCTTCAGTAATGCTCTGATTTCATACTCCACAGCAGCTTGTGTCTCTGGACTTTGCGCCGTCATGTCAGTGTAGGTCATCACACCGAGCTGAGACACAGGGAAGGAAGTTGATACATAAATAAATGCAGAAATTTTAACATGGTAAGATCGACCTTTTGTTTTTACATCCACCTACCTTTTCACACATTCCAAATCTGGTCACCATCAGCTTTGCAATCTTGGTGGCACTATCGAAGTCACTTGATGCTCCTGAAGAAGAAGAAAAACATTTGCTCTCTTAAATTCCAACTTATCCTACACTTAGCCTTATTCAAGAACATTTTTCTCTACATCCTGCCCCCTAAGTTCACTTGCTGGCCATACTAGGGACTCTCATACCAGTTGTGATGTACTCGTGGCCAAATATAATCTCCTCTGCTACGCGGCCGCCCATGCTGACGTCCATCTGGGCCAGAAGCTGAGAGCGAGTTTCACTCCACCGATCGTTCTCTGGTAGCATGGACACCTGGGAAGAAGGGGTGAAGATGAAAAACATGAAAGGATGTAGAATGTTTAACATAAAGACAGGTCTCTCCAGACCTGATGCTACTGTCATATATGCAGAAGATGAGGTTTCCTTACATGTCCCAGACTGGGGCCTCTGGGCATGATGGTAGCCTTGTTGATTGGCATGGCATCTTTGGTGTAGTAAGCTACAATTGCATGGCCTGATTCGTGGTACGCTGTGATGAGCTTGTTCTTCTTGTCTATCTCTGCACTCCTCCTCTCAGGGCCTTAAAGAAAAGAGGAAAGGGAGGAATAGAATAATTATGGTCAAAATACTGATCGATTTTGAAGGCAGGGATGCCATGACGGATGGAAACATACTGACAATAAAGGATAAAGTCTCTTTACAAATGGCTAGAAAAACAAAACATGAAAGCAGTTTGACTCACCCATGAGGATCTTGTCTTTAGCAAACTCCAGCTCCTTCAAAGTGACCATGTCTTTGCCATCAACTGCTGCCTTAAGAGCTGCTTGGTTGACAAGATTTTCCAGGTCAGCGCCAGAGAAGCCCACTGTGCCCCGGGCAATAATATTGGCCTCAATAGCTGCAGACATAACAGACATAACATATGACATCAACATCAGACAAGATCTGGGGGGCAGTGGTGGCCTAGTGGTTTGTGAAGCGAACTTGTAACCGGTGGGTCGCCGGTCGAGTCCCCGGAATGGCAAGAGGTTGAGGTGAGAAAGTGAGAGCGACCGCTTGTCCCAGTCACCACCACTGTGGGCCCTTGAGCAAGGCCCTTAACCCCTGACTGCTCCTCGGGCGCTGCACTGCAGCAGCCCACTGCTCATAGTATGTATAGTTAAGTTTAACTTTGAATAGGATGGGTCAAATGCAGAGAAGGAATTTCCCCAAGGGGATCAATAAAGGTTAGATAATGATTATCTCTGGACTAAGCTGCTGACTACTGTTTTGGCAAAGCATGTACTGGATATTCTAAATATTCAGCTAAACATTCAGACTGTGTGTTCTGCAAGGGACATGCAACATACTGAGCAGCGTATTATACAGTTAAATATCATAGTGTATACCATAAAAACACATTGGAGGAAAAAAAAGAATGATTCAGAAGCAGATTTCCCACCTGGATCCACTTTAATCTTCTTCAGGTACCAGTTGAGGATCTCTGTGCGTCCTTTCACATCTGGTTTGGGGACAGTCACCTGCATGTCGAAACGTCCTGGGCGGATCAGGGCACTACAAGGATAGATCAGTTAGTCAGCAAAACACTGGCACACTGTAAACATGCAACTCTGAGGTACAGCCTCAACTACAGCTGTACTCCATTGTTTGTACTGACCATAACAGCTGTGACTCATTGTAAACCTTGACATTTCTAAATGCGCACTGTGACCTCTTGACATTTTTAGTGGTAATAGGAACTAACAACACAGTACAACATACTTATCTAAAGCCTCTGGGAAGTTGGTTGCTCCAATGATGATCACGCCTTCGTTTGGTTTAAACCTGCAAAATAATAATATCCATGCAGGTCAGCGTTTGCATCTGTCTGTGTTCTCTTCCCACAAATAAAAAAATCTTTAAAATCTGAGTTGTGGGCCGCCGTTTAGTTCACTGAGTTAAGGCGATACCACATGGGCTCAGTCCCCCAGCAGATGAGTTTTAAGTCAGGCTCAAGACCATTTGCTGCATGTCACTCTCCTATCTCCCCCAATTTTACTCTGTCTCTCTCTACCAATAAAATGGAAAAACCCTCCCCCAAAAAATACATTAAAAAAAATAAAATCTGAGTTGTGAAAAGCAATTCCTCAATTTCTGTGTTGACCAGAATTGTACAGTATGGTGCTGGATGGATGCCATTTTGTTCAATGAGAAATGAGGCAATACGATTTTGCATTTTTGTCATCAATTGCCTGAAATTAAATTGATTAGTGAAATCCTGTCTTTATTTGTTCCAGTTTTATCAATATATGAAAGATGTTTCCTGATTGACTTTAAAAAAAGGTTCTGTATCATCACAAGCAAAGATTCTGTCTCCCCCACCCTCTTTTTGACCACATTTTGTTAGTAAAACCAAACTGAATGTAGCTTTCTATGGATTACAATAGGCTAACATGCAAGCTCAACATGTAAAAATGTAACAGATAATTTCAGAACTTACCCATCCATCTCAGCAAGGAGCTGGTTGATAGTCTGTCTGGAGTAAGGGTGCATTGGAGACTCTATCCTTTTCCCACCCACACTGTCCAGTTCATCAATAAAGATCACACAGGGAGCATTGCCTTTAGCCTCCCCTTGAAAAATAAGTGACACAAACATAGAAATAAACATACAATATTCAACACAACAGTTATAATTACGTTTTCGTTATAATCAGCAATCAGCTTTACTCATGAAATTAGCTTTCAAAGAAGTAAAAAGGAAAAGGTCCATCCTGAAAATTGAAAAAATAAACTCACTGAAAAGGTTCCTGATGCGGCTGGCTCCAACTCCAACAAACATCTCATCAAACTCCGACCCAGAGGCGTAGTAAAATGGCACATCTGCCTCTCCTGCCACTGCTCTGGCCAGTAGAGTCTTTCCAGTCCCCGGAGGCCCAACAAGTAGAACACCTAAAGTAAAGAGAGATCAGGAGATATAAAGCAGAGTGAAACAAAAACAGAGCTCTGAATGAAACTGTGCCGTTGTGAGCGACAGCCCACCTTTTGGCAGCTTTCCTCCCAAGGCTGTGAACTTCTGCGGGTTTTTCAGGAACTCCACCACTTCCTGCAGCTCGTTCTTAGCTTCTTCCACCCCTTTGACGTGCTCGAATGTCACATTTTTCATCTGCACAGGGTCCACGGCTGAGTCCAGGCCTGATGTGGTTCGGAACCGCACTGTCCAAAATGGTTAGATTAAAGTTCGAGCAAGGCACAGTTAATCAACTCACACACAAACACTGCCTGTTACTGAGTTGCTTATTAACCATGCCTGGTGACATACATTAGTGCTATATTAGTGTTCCAGCACTGCAAGTTAGAATTCATTGCTGATGCCTGCACAGAATAGCAAATAGTTCAGTTATAGCAGGCTTAGTTAGCTCACAAACTCTACGTTCTATTGTTAATATCAATATTTCAGTATATTAAAATATTAGTATTTTCGAGGCAACTTTATATAAATAACACTATTAAAAAGCAAGGAGGGAAAAGGAGCCTTTACCCGATATGAAGGGGGTCTTGGAGAGGCCATAGAGCCCAATAAGAAGCAGCACCAGAAGAATAAGACGAGTCCTCCTCAGAGAGTCTGAACAGACAGAACAAGACAACTACACATCGGTACCGTTTAATGCATTGTAATGGAATAACTTGGTGTGTTTGCATTAAAATTTACCTTGAGTGCGCTGTGTCAGGGCTTGAGCTTTCAAGAAACCCTCAGCGAAGCCCCTCTTGAAAGCATCGTGCTGTCCATCAGGCATGTTTTTGTTCTTCAAGATGCTGTCGAGACTTTCAACTTCAATCCCTTTGTCACGTGTAAGAAAGCCCTGCAGAACAACACAAGACTGGTCAGCAGTACTCACAAAGCAAGATTATTCTCAAGGCGATCACACTGGAGACATTTTGCAGACCTTAAAATGTGAGTTTTATATTCTTGCACAGGCAGATTAAAAGGAAATAAAGTCACATTTCTAGTACTTCTATGAAATAATAATAATAATAACAATAATAATCTAACCTTTATTGATCCCCTTGGGGAAATTCCTTCTCTGCATTTGACCCATCCTATTCAAAGTTAACCTTAACTATACATACAAGATGGCTAAATAAGAAAAAGCATACCATTGAGCCATAAAATGAAAAGTCTAAACAGAACATCAATTACAATTTTCTTCATTTTTGCATGCACAAGATCTAAAGGAAGGTAAGTACATCTCTGCTTCTATTTGACGTCACAGCAAAAAAATTACCACAATGATGATGTAAATGTTAAATAAGTTAAATTAAGTACGTCAAGAATCGAAAGTAATAAAGATGCTATTTGTGCCCATAAAATAAAAGTTTGCTAAAGCATGCCAAGCATTTAAACACAGTTAACTATGTACCTTCATAAAAGATGGTGTGAACCCTTCAGATTCCACGGGGCGTTCGAAGGCTGACTGCAGTCGTCTGGTTTTGGTCCGTAAAGTTTTAAAGCCTCTGCTCTGAACCAGCACTGGAAAAGATTAAGCAGATGAACAAATTAACCATATTTTCTTACACCAGATTAGCATAGACACTGCAAAAGTACATGTTGTTTACAATGCACATGTACAGACAGGTAATACAGGTTATTTTCTCTACGATGTGTGTTTATACTGTACTCAAATAACATACAACTCATGTCATTCTTTAGCAGCATCTGAATATAAATCTTACAGTCAGTGATAAATTAAACTATTTGTAAATGCTGCTAATTCACAGTTACCTGGCCAATATTGTAGCTCTGTGCAGACAGACTGAAGAGGTGAAGGGTGCTGCCTTGAAAAAACTGGAGGTGACATTGGTGTGGAACCAGATGTGAAGCCTGGGGAAAGAGAACAAGGTATAAGTGTCATTTTTAATCATGAGATAACTATGGGGAAAAGTGGCAGCAGAGACTTTTGTAGCATGTTGCCTCTCTCATGCAGCTGGATAGCTCAGTGACTAACACCCCAGACCATGGCATGGGAGATCGGTGGTTCAAATCCCGGTCAGGGCGCAGGTATCCATTGAGGACCCTTAGGCAAGGTCCTTAAAGCTGCCCCGCCTACCTACCTATGTACGTCGCTTTGGATAAAAGCGTCTGCTAAATAAAATTGTATTCAATGAATTCAATAATAGCCTGGTAACATAAGAAGATGTCATGAAACTCTGTTGAGTGACAAACAAGAACCCAGAGGTCACTGAAACACATTTATGTAGTTGCTATATGGTAGAGTAGAGAGGCCTTTTTATGAAAGAAAGATGCTCATCCTTACCATGCTTATTGTGGAAAAAGGAGTGTGTGGAGAGATGTGAGGTCCTCCAGGCTTTCTGACCACCAAGTAGAAGTGGCATCTCCTGTGGGCTCAAACAAGGCAACACATGGTTCACCAGCTCATCCAGCTGCCGTGTTCCCAGGTCTGATAAACCCAGCTCCCGCAGGTTCCACATAGACTGTGGACATGTACACAAAGACACAGACATTACACTGCAGTTTTGGATATGAAGCGTGTGTTATAAATCCATGACAGTTATCCAACAATATTTTTTGTCACAAAAAGCAGTGTCAAAATGAGTGAACCATCACCCTGACCGGCAGCTGTAACTAAAGATTATGCCTTTCTAATAGGGCTGCACCATATTATATTTCAGCTCAAATCCAAACACGTAAGGTTGCAACTTTTTTAATATACAAGTGAAGTAAATGGTAAATGGTCTGCACTTATATAGCGCCTTTCTACCTTCGTGGTACTCAAAGCGCTTTACAATGTGTTTCTTATTCACCCATTCACACACCAATGGTGACAGACTTCCATGCAAGGTGTCTGCCTGCCATTGGGAGCAACTTGGGGTTCAGTGTCTTGCCCAAGGACACTTCGGCATGCGGAGGGGCCAGGGATCGAACCTTGTGATCAGTGGAAAACCCGCTCTACCACCTGAGCCACAGCCGCAGCCACCTGAGTCAGTCTGTCTAATCAAACATCATTCACTCCAATTTAAGGGTTCTTGGAAACACTGAGTTATTTTGTTTACATTGAAAATAAAGACTTTTTTTTCTTGTTTGTGTGTTTGTGTGAAGCAAGGGAACTGAAGTAGTGGTAACTGTAAAGTCACGTGATGACTTCAATCAAGATGCGCCAGCTCAGATATTTTTAAATGCTGCATTTTATCTGAACTAGATTTATATTCGAGAAAGTGAAAGAAAGTATAGAATATAGTTGTTTCAGATTGTGTGTGGTGTTTTAATGTTAAAAAGAATAATAATTAGTTTAAAAAAAAATTATCAGTAATTTTTAATCAATTACTAGACATTTCAGGCGACCCCATTTCAATTCCAGGCGACCCCATGTGGGGTCCCGACCCCAAGGTTGAAAAACACTGCCTTAAGGAGTTGATATCCAGCTTAGACTGGCTGCATTTGTTAGGTTTAATGAAGCAGGACAACAAAAAGATACCCTAAGTATGCTGAACTTGCTTTGTTGTATGGGACCCAAGCTGCTGTACTTTGGCCACAGTTGTTACATGCAATATTTAGTAAGCTGCCTTGGCACATCCCAACATATACATATGACAGAAAAACTAAACATTACAATGTGATTTTTTTTTTCCAATATCATGCAGCGCTACTTTCTAATGAGTACCTCTGTACAGTGTGGTTCTGAGTCTGAGGCATGCTCCTTGTGTTTTCTTGATTTGCAGGTGGCACTGCTGCTGCTTCCCACTGAGCTCTTCAGAGAGTGGAGGACGTTGATGAGGTGACTCAGAGGTACAGTCACCTGGGATCACAGGTAATCAGACAGTGAGTGAATAACGTGTAAAACAATTATGATTATCAAACACTACTTGTAATCCAAAGGCGTATCAGCTCGGTGGTGTTGCAAAGTTACATAATCAAAATCAAACTTACTGAAAATTTAATTAGCTCTAAACATAATCATACAGGTGTTATCACTTTATTATTCACTAGTCGCTCACTGACGCAGTCGCATATTAAGCAGACAACTAAGGACACAGTGAACCCGCAGGCTAGTTATTTTAGCTAGCTAACTGAAACTTCTCCCAGCAGCCGTCACTCCTTATTTTACTTTAATTACGTGTAAGTAACTAGATAACTGCTTTAACAAAATGTCCACTGATGTAACTGTAACCTCAAATCACCAAACTAAAGCAAATGACAGCAGTGTGTCTCATAAGACGACAGGCTAACCTAGCTTGCTAGCTCAACTGAACGGGCCAAAACAACAACAATGCTAACGTTAGCTCGGCCTAACATTTCCTGCGTTCTTACCTGTGGCTGCACCGTCATTGACAGGGAAAACATATTTAATTGTCACCCGTAGGAGGTCGCCGTTAAGCTGTGCGAGTTGTATCACTGTCCCTGAGAGTTAAAGGTCTGTTTCACTTTGACTTTCTGTAGCAGACATAGCAAGTCCGACTGCGAACTTCAGCGCAACTGTCACAGAGAAAAACCCGGATGTGACGTCACCTCCACGGTGTTCTGGGGAGTTTTGTATCCCTGTCAAATTCGGTTCCGCTTCAGTTAGGCCCTGTAATTAAAATCCTAATGCCATTTATTTGCCAGTAAAGTAACCTTGGAATGTGATATTACGATATTGTCTATGCACACTTACATTTCAAAGCTACGTTTTTGTTATTCATCTCTATATTTGCAATGATTAATGAATTAGTTGTCCACTATTAAACTAATTCCCAGCTGTTTTGGCAATCAATTAATCAGTTTGAGTAATGTTTTTAAGGGAAAACTAGTCTAGGTTCTCTGATTTCAGCTTCTTAAATGTGAATATTTCCTGTTTTCGTGGTTATGGACAAAAGAAGACATTTGTCAGTATCAAGTGCAGCATTTCATTTTTATGTGCAATGTTTGGATTACATGTGCCATAAGTCACTATCATGTACAACATTGCCAATAATGTGCAATATTTAATTTTCATCTAATTTTTCAGGTGCAATATTTCTGTTTCATATCTGATATTACTTATTGCTTCAGTATATTTTCCAGCATTCATTTTTATAGCTCTATTCCAGCATAATTGTACCTTAAATTATTTTATTTCAGTAATGTATAATACTTATATCTTATTGCTTCTGTACTTTTTAGGCACTGCATTTATTATGTCATTGTCTTTTGTGAGCAATATCTGGTACAAGATTTTCTTATCTTGTCATTATCTTGCTTTGGGAAATGTTGGTCAACATTTTTCGCCATTTTTTTTAAAATTTCAGAGACCAAACAAGTAATTAATTAATTGATAAATGCGAATAATCGTTAGTTGCAGCACTATTTCTTACATTACCCATGAGTAGTAATAAAAAGATATGC
Source organism: Chromis chromis (assembly GCA_900302755.1). Lineage (NCBI taxonomy): Eukaryota > Metazoa > Chordata > Actinopteri > Pomacentridae > Chromis > Chromis chromis. Next base: position 11,307 of record OMNN01023975.1, read on the forward strand.
ACAAAAACAGTCATTGTTCTTTTGTCACAAGCATTTCATATTGAGCATAAACAGAAAAACAAACATATTTTTCCAAGAATGCCTTTATTGCATTTTTTTTAAATAGTTTCATATACCGATGTTTTACATCTGTTCTTCTTCATTCTTCAGAGCTGACAAGAAACAAGAATGATTATATATATAGTTATATGGATATATGGATTGTCTGTACTCTGTAGCTCACTTTTTTTTTTTGTTGCAAGACTGCACCCTTTCAT
>OMNN01023975.1:11583-24162 GCA_900302755.1 Chromis chromis
CCTTTCATTACAATTTCACCGAAGCTACTAAATAAATACACACTAAAACACGCAAATAACCATACTTTGCAGCCTAAATGTCTATTTGGCCTTAAAAAAAAAAATGCCCCTGGAATATTTAAATATGTTAGATAACACATATAAAAGACAGATATCCTTGGTTATCAGAAAGAAAAAAAAACTGTATTTGACTAAAAATTCTAAAAGAAGCCTCATTAAATAATGAAATGTACAATAAATAACATAAATAGCAATGGCAATTTGGATATTCTAATCACCTAAGATCCACAGCTAATGCGTGATGATGAATCGTGAATCTATTTCCATTACAAGTTATGTGAGTTATGTGTATATTGAGTTCCTGGTGATCTGTGAGTCATACATTAGACCACCATGTCATGCTTAGCTAACTGTAACAGAGAAACTGTGCCAGCATTTATAATGCATAAATCATCTCTTTCTTAAACACCTAAAAAGTCTCCTTTGAGTAAAAGTGCTACACTGTATAGCCGAGCCTTCTTTTAAACACCTTTCTGACCATTTGTTTATCTAACAAAGCTTTTCCATTTCTAATGAACACTCCATCCATGGTGGTGGCTTTAGAAAGCCCTGTAGCAGCAAAAGTGCATCGATTTCATCCACAGTTCATGTTCTTTGATGACGTTGATGGTCGTCAAACAATTCATGGGATTTTCCTGTAAAGAGAAAAGCAGCAACAGAGTTTTAGAACGCTATAGTATGGTGATAAAACAAAAACAAAGCTGCAATTCTTTTCATAAGAATTTCGCCCACCTTCTCTTCCGCTGTAAGTAAAGCTGGACAAGCGAATGAGCGATCAGAGGCCAGAGTGCAGTCAACACCACTGTGAGTGGAGAGGAGTCAAAAGGCCACCAAGATGGTCTCAGGAACTATAAAAACAGACAACTGGGATAAAGAGACTTTCGCTCCCAAAGAGATACTAATTTGTCATCAAAGTGCACTTTAAAATAGTAATAATGAAACAATTTAAATTTTACAGATCAAGCTGATAAACTGTGGATAAATGTTTAATGATGACCTTTCGTGCAACAGGTGCAAAGTCCTCCTGCTTTGGTGAAGATGATCTCGACTAAACAATGAAAAAAGAGAAAATAGAAGTTAATAAATATCTAATAAACTGTCATGGAGACTGTCATCAACAATGGTGCATTTCAGAACATATGTGTATTGCATATTCAAAAATACGAGGAAATAAATATGACCCTAATCGCTACACCAGCAGCCCTGGTCCTTCACCTGTGACCTGGTCAGCACCTCCAGAGTGTGCAGCCTGTGCAGCACATCATCCATGTCACGCTGCAGCCTCAGCAGAGCCATAGCTATTTGGTCATTGATGCTTCCCCTGGTAGTGCTGACAGGTCGTCTGCTCTGTGACACACAGCAGCAAGCAGCTTCTACACTGACACACTGCTGAGAGCTGCAGGTGGCTCTTGGTGATTGAGGACCTGGAACATGAGTCAGAATGTGGTAGATTAATGCTACGACGTGCAACCTTTGTGGAAACCTGTGCTCTTTGCATTCAATGTTTTTAAATGCTTAGGAGGATGAAGTGAGTGGGTGTTAGTATAAATCAAACTCAGCTACTGCAGTCTCACCTCTTCCTCTTCTTGACAAGGAGCTGCTATGTTTCCTAAGAAGAACCCCTTCATTCAGGTAGGAATCGCCTATGAATACCTGATCTTCTCCCACTTTCAGGGAAGTGTTGCTCTCAAACCAAAGATCTTTTTGCCTCACTGAGGCAGCTCTTGATCCAGGCGACTGGCCTTTGGATGTAGACAGTCGCTTCACAGGAAAAGAAGAGAGTTGACCACAGTTTGAATGAAAGCTAACAGGCCAGAACTCTTAAAATGAATGATAACTGCTAATGTAATGAGTTTAACTTTTATTATGTGTACAAGTTTAACACATTGGAGGAACAACACACCTCTTCCATGGCAAGATGCTCCATTGAGTCACAGAATTCCTCATTATCAGAGTCTGTGGATCGATGGTTCTTCTCAGGAACAGTATTATTATGATCTGAAAGGTGCAAAAACCAACATGTCAGCAACAAAAAATACACAATTAATATGGAAAATTGTGTCTACAGCTTATATTTTAAGTAGTAGACATATGCATTATCATTAGGAATATACAGTACTACATTTCACATTAATAGTCACACATCACACTTAATTCTGTTTAGTACTTTTTTCACATTTTTTTTCTTTCTAATTCTACTCTACTATGTGTCTACTTTTGATGCAAAAACCTAATTTCCCCATAGAAATAATGGATGTTTCATATAATTCTTACATACTGAGGTGAGAATGAGATGATGCTATTCTGCTTTTGCATATACACCGATCAGGCATAACATTATGACCGCCTGCCTAATATTGTGTTGGCCCCCCTTATGTCATCAAAAATGTTCTGAACCATTGGGCACGGACAAGAGGACCTCTCGGGGTGTCCTATGGGGTCTGGCACCAGGACATTGGCAGTGGATCCTTTGGGTACTCTGGCTTGTGCAGAGGGGCCTCTGTCAATCAAACTTGTTCCACTGCATCCTGTTGATGCTTGATCAGAATGGGGTCTAGGAAGTTTGGAGGTCAAATCAACATCTTGGGCCATTGTCATGTTCCTCAAGATGTTCCTGAACATCTCGGCATCAACACAGATGCCAAAATCCAAGGTTTTCCAGTAGACTTTTGGCATGCATGTGTGATCTTACCACTCAAGTGTCCATTAAACTGCATGTATGGGTTATACTGCACACTGGGTTCGACAGAACAGGCCAGTTCGTCCTCCTCCACCTCGCTGTTGAGGGAGCTGTGTGTCCCATTGGTGAAGGAGGATACGCTGGGCTCCACACTGCTGCAGGAGCCTTTAGTGTCAGACCTCCATCTCCTGTCCTGCACCATTAATAGCCTCGGGTCAGGACTCCAATCTGGGATAATACAAAGGAGAGAGACAGCGAGATAGCATGAAAAAGCATTACAAGAAGTGCAGTTCTTTTCTTCTGTGCCTTTTGTCTATTCATATCTCAGCCTGGATGTGCAAATTACTTTAGCTTTATCTCTTAGAAATACTATTCTCATTTTGGAATTATGAATTTTTTTAATGATCTAACAGAAAACACGTCATGTTTAGTCACTTCAAATGGAAGCTATGGATGTCTTGCACACTTGAAATGACTATACTAAAAGCTTTCTTTTTGAGGAAGAAAAGCAAAAACAAATGTGAGCTGTCTGGTCATCAGTCATTTGTCCAATACTCGATTATATGAGTTTATAGGAAGCTGAAGAACACAATTAGTTGCTCTCTTTCCCTTTTAAACTGCTTATAAAGAGGAAGATTTGCATGCATAAACATAGTGTGTAGAAATAAGAGGAAGTGTAAACATTAATATTGCTATGTTACATAACCACATAGACCAACACCACACTCCACAATCAACACTTTAATCGACAATGTTTGTACGTTTCCAGCTGAGTCTTCGGATGTAAAACAAAAAGGGAGTTTGCCTTCTTAAATAATGTAAAACATGGTATAGTGGTATAGTGTCACCTGTATAACAACACAGCAAACGTCACAGCACAACACAGCTACCGACTACGACTACATTGTACCTCGTTCCTCCTCCTTGTCTTCATCGTCTGTATTGTCTTCTTCATCTCCATTCTCCTCTTCCTCACTTCTCCTCCAATCACTATATTCCTCCTTTATCTCGATCTCACTATTTTCTCTGCTCTCCTCTGCCTCCTCGCTACTGACACTTAAGCCATGAACACTGCTGACTTTTTCTTGGACGTTTTGTATATCATCCCACAGATCCCCATAGCCTGAGCAGTGAGGGAAACACTCGAGATTAACTCGTGAATTGCACATGTTTGACAGTATAAACCTACACAAAGCAAAGCGCACTTGACATTTTGCACTGGTTCTGCACACTTCTACACTCTATAACAATACATGCCAACAAACCAACACAATTAACTACAGCACACACTGCACATGACAGACTACACAACAAAGTCTAACCTAATTTAATACAGTGTAAGTCTGTGGCATTGTACACTTATCGGTCTTGTCAGTCAAATGAAACAGCAATGAAAGCAACTTAATTAAGCTTATAAACTGTGCGACCAATCTATCAGCTCTACAGCTATTACAAACACCAAAGACTTGCCTTCCATTGTTGGTTTGTAAAATGGTTCAACCAGCTCATCTAGTGATTAAAAGACATGTAAGACAGGCTCAGAGTTTAGGGAAAAAAATGAAATCTGTGTGATGAACAGAGAATGCACTTGATCCCACTTGAGCTGCAGTGCCCTGCATTGTTATTTCCTCGATGTGCTTTCAAGTGTGGAATAACAGTAATATGTGCATTACCTGTGTGATGAGCAAAAGGCCTGGTGAAGGGTCTTTTGTTGGTTTCATTTTCTTCGGCCTCCTCTCCTTCTCCTTCTACCTCTGTGTAGAAGTTGCCAAGCCTCTGTACCAGGTCAGACACTTCTTCTGAGACTGGCATGGTCTCCAGAAACTGACAACACACGTCAAGAAAATAGTTTTTCTAAAAAGGATATACCGGTATTCACATGACTGTGGTGTATATAAAAAATGAAAAAATGGCATGTTAATAATACACACATGATATTATAAAAAACAATCCACTTCCAGTAACTCCCTGGTTGACTCTCCAACACAAGAACAACATACAGTACAGTAATAGTTACAGACTCTCCCTCCATCTCCCTACACTCATATTTTCAGTCTAAATCATTTGCAAAAAAGGACAAAAAAAAAACACAATAAACAAAATTAAAGATGAAATTAATTTTCTTTAAATATATATCGTTATAATACAAGTATTGTGAATTCTTTTGGCCACAAAAATCATGTAGTGAACATCTGATACTGTGACAACTCTAATTTGGAGCATAAACATACCTTTAAATTGCCAGAAAAGAACTCATCTGCTCAAATAAAAGTCAGGTAAAATCTAATATTTATATACTGTAGCAAAATGGTTGTTAAGCCAAAGCACTTTGCAGGGGAGAAATAAGATTGACATTGCATATTTACCTGACAAGTTTTAAAGGTTAAGACACTTCAATATTATAAATTATCTGACTAATTTAAATAATACAGTTAAGAGTCAACAATATTAAATATAATACATATTAACTTGACTAATTTTAAAAGGTGTGGTAATGGTAACGCCTTAATAATACACAGAAAAGGTAATTTGATATAGATATTCTGTTTGTTGCAAAGGCAGTTACGCTAATGCTAACACTAGCTGGTAATAAAAGGGCTTAGACATCTGTTAGGTGTTATGTGTTGAAAAATAGACAACAAAAGTTGTTTTTGCTAATTTATTTGGTAATAAAAGTAATTTTTCATTAATTTTTTATTAATTTAATAAGACAAGTCTCAAGCCTAGCAGCTGCGTGAGGCTGGTAGCTAAATGCTAACATCAACATGCAAACATGCTTACAGTGACAAGGCTTGTCATTTTATTTGCCTTTTATGTTTTTATTTCTTTTTAGAGCACTTTGTAACATAGGTTCAAAAAGGTGTTATATTACAAAGTTTATAATTGTTATTAAAATAATATAAGGGATACTGAAGCATGCTTCGGTTAGCAGGTATGTTTGCTGTAGTAGTTTAGCCGGTACATTTGCTAATTAGCGATGAACACAGACTGCAGCTGAGGCTGATGGGAATGTGGCTGTTTTTGGCCACTAGTGCTGTTTTTCTTACTGTGCCAGAACCTGAATGTAAAGAGTAAAATAATAACTGTTTATTATTCTGAATGCAGCTTCTGTTCAGCTTTAGTGTTCCCTCAAAGAACTCACCAGCTGGATGTCTTCTACATAATTCTTCATGGCTTCCTCCTGTGTCATATTTCCCAGAGAGCTCCATGCATCCCTGGCAACACAAAGTCATAGTTCAAAACAAACACTGAGGAGGACGTGAAGAGTGAACGACGACTGGAGCTGTGCAGTTATGAGGCGATGCAGAAATGTCACCAAACTTGATTCTGTTTTACTGCAGGACTGTTCACAACAGCATAGGGCAGGAATATCTGGTTATTTTTAAAAATACATTGTGGATTTGGCATCACAATATAATATGTTTTTAATCTCAGAATAGACAGGCGAGGAGGGGACTCTGATAGCAGAGGTGTTGTTAGGATCTTGATACACTGGGGGCTTTGATCAGCCCAGAACTTTTTAGGTTTGAGTTTGATTATTTCAGATTAAAATTAATATAAAGTGCAAGACACTGTGCTCAAGCAAAGTAAGGTGTTTCTGTGCTCATGAGCCCATGTTCTGTAATTACAGGGAGTGCACAGTGAGATTTAGATAGCTGTAGATGAAAGGTGTGCCTTGGAAATACTTGTTTTTATCAATTTTCTTTCATAGGCATTTGGGTGATTAAACCTTTAAATAGTCCAGGAGCAGAGATGCAAGTGCTGGTATGTGGAAAAGATTCACCCATAAAGTTCTATAACACAAACCTCCAAATAAATAACTAATAATAATGTGACCAAATCTGCTGTTTGTGTAGCTGACAAAAGATTCTGAAAATGCTGTGTACAGTATATTAACTCATCTAACAACAGCAACTTACAAAGAAACAATAAAATGTGTTTTCATTGTTACGCAGCTTCCTATTTCCATATTTTGTTGGTTTGCTTAAAAGGTTATAGAGGTCATGTTGTGTAGTTATGGGAAGCATGCAAACACAACAATGTCATTGCTGCAGGTGTCCTGCTGTGAAACTGAAACCGAAAAATCTCTGTAAAACAACACTTGGCATGAAAGAGAAATATTTTGACTTTAGTAAACAAGTCAGACTTTTATGAACAGTAAAATAATATCTTAATGTTTTTGATTACCTAGCTATATCATAGGGCTTTAATGCATGACTGCAATGTGAGATCCAGAGCTATATATTTTTATTATTCTTACTGTTGTAAAAAAACAGTAAGAATAATACCAAGGCTGTAGCCTAACCACTGTCTGGTGGTATGACGTTTATGGATCTTATGTATATTTTTTTTTGCATGTGTCCCATGTAGCCACCAGCCACAGCTCTACATTTAAATGTGGAATATAGAAACTTATGAGAGCACATTTTAAATACGTACCATTTCGCTTTGCCCCGGCTGTCCCAGAAGCCGCTCGGTCTGGGGATGTTGCAGGGCCCCATGGTGGCCTGTTTGTAGTAACTATAGAACATCAGCATCATATCATCAGACGGCTGGAAAGGACCTGAGAAATAAAGAAAAGACAGCAGATGACATGATCATGATCTTACTTTTTAACATCTATACAAACCATGAATATGCTGGAAAGGTGTGAGCTACAGGAGTGCTTATTAGAGCTGAGAAACAAGTGATTCAGTTAATCAGCTCTTATCCTTACAGCAGCTCTGCATGTAGGTCAGTCACCTGCAGTGTTTACACACCGATAAGCACAGATTTCTCCCTGAACAGCACAAAACTGAACACCTAACTCCAGCCTCCTTCCTCCCCTCCATATGGACGGGAACAGATTGCTGTAAGTCATCACCTTCTTCAGGCAAACTCCGGATCACTTTAACTGCGGCAGCAAATTTCGCCTCCAGGCTGTGTTTGTCCTCCTCCTCCTGCGCCATGCTGAGTCCAGACAGGGATGACATGAAGGAGTCCTCACATCTTCAACAGCAACATGAAGCAGTTAATGGACACATCAGTGCGGCTCAGACAGCGTTCAAGCAGGGACACGGTTTAATCATGGCTGCATCTACAGGGTCACCACTTGTCTTATTTAAGGAGGCAGACTGATGTCTCTTCAGGAGATTTTAAGATTAAATGAGTCTATTTAATCGCACGTGTCGGCTCTAGCGATAACAGACTATGTTGCTTATTAGATTTACTCCCTTCTGTGGCTGATTTGTTAGAGACTCACCATAAAGTTCATTTTCGCCGGTGCGATAATTATTTTATTAGCCCGGTGTCTGTCTGCAATATGCAGCAGAAAGCCAATCTGACTCCGGTCAAGGATGAGCCAAACAGTCAACATTTTAGAAGCAGGCGTGTCAGGGAAATGTAGTTTTTATTAGGTGAAACCAAGGTGGCGGGCGGGCTAAGGCTCAACGCTCACTCCTTCAATTCCCACAAACCCCTCTGAGCGGGGATTTAAACCGCGGGGGTTTATGGGAAATGTAGGCCACAGCGGCTGGAGGTTTTTGTCTATGAAGCAAAAGGCAACATTCAGGCTTTTATAAATGTATTAAAACCCAAACAATTGCACTTTTATGATATTTAATAATACGTTCTAATAAGCATTTTTGTTATCATGTATAATATCTGATTAGACCCAGCAAACAGCAACCTTCAGGGAACATTCAGTTAAATGTATTGTTTGCTGTGAGGATTTATGTCATGAACTGTGGGCTAATTTCTTATCTGTAGTTGCCATCTAGGTTTTAATTTTTAAAAAGGTGCATATTTAGCCAAATTAAATGATTTACATAGTATACATAGGTCAATTTCTTATTAATCAGGTCAACTACTTCTGTTTCACAACTATTATTAAGGCTCTTACAAGCCCATATGAGATGAGATAGAACTTTATTGATTGTGAAGGAAATTCTTGTGCCAGATATTGCTCAGAAAAAGAAAAAGAAAAACACAACATGAGGATAAATGCATTGAACAAAAAGCAATAAGATATTACATTATGAAAAAATGAAAATAAGTAAGCTAAAATAAGACTAGAATACAAAAGTAAGAAGTAATACCGGCAATGACTAGTGGAAGAAATATTACACATCATAATGAAATATACAGTATTGATATATACAATTTTTATGGGTCATTACAGCAATAGAATTAAGTTTTTTGTATGACTTGGATATGTTTTTTTTAGGCTGGTATGTAATGAAAATAGTGTTGTTAATTGTTGTAACAGTATTGTCACCTTTACAGATGGTGACTAGTGAATGTTTTTATCATCTTACTTTTCTGCTAAAAAACTACTATATTTAAAAAATAAGCAAGCAAAAATAAGACTACATTAGAAAACTAAGAAGTAATACTGGCAATGATTCTGAAGTAGTAAAGTAATGTTACATATGAAAATAAAATATTGCACATTAAATTGAAATATTACATATGATACTGAAATATTTGACCTGAAAATGACATACAGTGTATGATGCTGATGGGTCAATATGACAATGGGACAAGCTTTTCTATGACTAGTATATGTTTTATGTTTCTTAGGTTAGTGTGTGATTAATGTTAATATGGCAAATGGGATGATAGAGGTGATGTTAATTGTAACAGTAGAATGTATTGTCGCCTTTACAGATGATGACGAGTGAATGTTTTTATCATCTTACTTTTCTGCCATATTAAAAAAACAATAAACCTAAAATAAGACTAGAAAACAAAAGTGAAATGTAATACTGGCAATGATTATGAAGTAGTAAAGTAGTGTTACATATGATAATGAAATATTGCACATGATACTAAAATATTGGACATGAAAATGGAATATTGCACACACTATGTTTTATGTTAGTGTGTGATTAATGTTAATTTAGTTTAGTTTAGTTCACGCATCATAATATAAAATACAGTACATGCTACATACAGATATTACAGTAATTTGATGTGTGAAAGGATCACCCCAAGGAAGCTAATATGGCAACTGTGATGATAATGGTGATGTTAATTGTTGTTTTGTAACAGTAAAATGTTTTTGTTGAAGGATATATATTTTACTGTTTTTGTATTTTCGTGTATGTATGTGTAAAATAATTGAAAATGAAGTACAAAATGTGACACATATGTATAAATGTGATCTGATTAACACATATATACGATATAAATGTGAATGGATATTACATGTATCATTAATATATGTTAGTTTTAGCCTACAGTTGTTTATTTGCTATAATAATAATTATCTGATGATGGTGATATATAAAACGCTGTTGGCCATAATAATGCATTATCTTACATTATTCCTCGCTTACACCGTTAACTCGCACTACACCATCGCAGTGGGATCTGATTGGCCGCTCGCTCCTCTCCCTCGGCCTCTGAGCCAATCAGCGGCCTCCGTTTGTAACGTAAGTGCGATTAGTCACGGGCCGTTGTGAATCGGAGGCCAGCGGCCCCACAATGCCAGGCGGGGGAGCCCCTTTCTGAGCAGCATCACCGCCTCGCCTCGCCTCGCTCAAAGGGACACACAGGAGAGAAATGCAAAGGGATGTAAGATGGCAGAGCTACAAATGCTATTAGAGGAGGAAATCCCTGCCGGCAAAAGAGCGCTGGTGGAAAGCTACCAGAACCTGTCGCGGGTGGCGGAATACTGTGAAAACAATTATGTTCAGGTAAGAGGCCGCCTGAAGGCCGTTAAATTCGGTGAATTTGTCGGTTATCTCCGTCGTGTCTGCGGTGCTCTGGCAGGAGTGAGTGAAACCACAGCGGCAGGAAACGCTGGTCGGAACGAAAGCGAGCCTCAAACCGCTAGCTGCTCCGAGTGGCCTGCTCCTCCCGGTGTGTTGAACCGGCCGCGGCTCGGTCTCCCTATCGGGCAGGGCTGCGTTTGGTTCTTTTAGTCGGTTTAGCTTCACATTTGAACGGCTTTTCTCGGTGTGCTGGAAGCTGCTGGGGGCTTTCGGAGGGTGTGTCGTTGTTATGACTAAGTGGTTTGTCACTGACTGCATTCTGTGATAGGTACCTGTGACAGAAGAGAACCTAAAACCAGCTTTTATTTATTAAATACCAACACGAATTTTCTTTTTCTTTTTCCTTAAACTGCACCGGCATCACACTTTAAGGCCACATTACAGTATTGGAAAGCAAAAAAATCACGAATAAAATCAGTACAAAACCATATTACTCCCATAAAATATGAAAGCTAGCATAACTGTATGTGCTCCACTATGTTATTAGGTGTTAATAAACCAGAAAAATACATTTATTAAACGCTTAGTCACTAGATACTCACTATATTGACTTATTTCATTTGGTTATTAGTCTTTATAAACGTTTCATCTGTGTGCTTTCTCACTAGTATATATCTTAACTTGACTTTAAAGGGAAATACCAGTCATATAAGGCTGTAAATGTGCACTGATGTAGATATCATGTGTCTACAGTGCTGGAAACATGGCTCCAGTGCATCTCTGTGCATCATTTGCTTGTAATCAAATGCATGCTGCAGGTTCATGATTGCTGTGCCGGCTCCTTTTTGCTCATTCAGACAGAATGTTAAATCAGTGTAAGCAGGCAAAAGCATTGGAGCCAATGTGGTGCCTGCAGTTGTACTTTTAAGAGCATTTTTGTTCATGTGTTTGGAATTAACTTACGAGAAGCCAGTGCCATTTCTCATGACCTAATATGTGTGAAATATTTTTTATAAATCTTTGGGGATTTCTAGCTTGCAGAGTTTCTCACAAAAAAAACCCTCATCACCCCTGTTAATCTTCCACATTCAGTAAATGTGGGTGATAGTGTGAGCTGACATCGGAGACTGTCAGTAGGTTGAATGGTCTGGTGTGAAGAGCATCGTCTGTTGACAGACCGCCTCAAACCAGAAACTGAGCTCCAGAATTTTTTGACTGTGCTGTCGAGAAAGCCCACAGTTTGGCTCTAATAGCACATCAGATCCCTTTACCTTGGTTGTCATTGCAAATGCGATGTAGGTTAGACCGCTTGAATGCTCGCGTCACACTGACAGGCATGCACAGCTTCATGTTGCAATGCTTTCAAACCTAGATCAGCATGGAGAAAGCTATATGCAAATGAGGTTATTTTGCAAGGTTGTACTATTAGCACATATTACTTATTTAACGTCTCTCTGACACACCTTCCTTTCTGAGAAATTCAGCTGGCATGAAGAGCTTGAGAGGAAACGCTATGCCTCCGGTGGTACACTCACCTACTATTAGAAGCAGTGGGTTAGATGGTGCACACATCGCCTCGCTCTAAAAGCCAGCTGCCTCAAATGTTGAATATTTTTTGCATGTCAGGTTGATAGCTTGACTTTTCTGTGTTACAAGGATAGAAATTAGTTCTCTCCTAAATATATTACTGACTGATGATCAGCAAAATGGCATTTGTTTTCACATTTGACGCATTGAAATCCATATCAATAAGTCACAGCTAAAGGAAATGATAAATCAAGCAGCAAGGTGTTGCAGATTGATGACAGATATGCTCAAATCTGATGTGTGGTTGATGAGTCCAACCTTCACATACAGGAAGGAAATGACAAAATGTTAGGTTAATCTTGGTCATTATATTTTTACCTCTGCCAAGCGAAGGTTATGTTTTTGCCAGCGTTTATTTTTCTGTCTGTCTGTCTGTCTGTCTGTCTGTCTGTCTGTCTGTCTGTCTGTCTGTCTGTCTGTCTGACTGTCTGTCTGTCTGTCTGTCTGTCTGTCTGTCTGTCTGTTAGCAAGATAACTTGAAAACTTATGAATGGATTTTAATGAAATTTTCAGGAAATGTTGATAATGGGACAAGGAACAGGTGATTACATTTTG